>APFE030879242.1:13982-40811 GCA_000404065.3 Pinus taeda
CTTTCATTTTGTGTTGAAGCATATAACTGGACAGTCAAACAAAGTTGCAGATGCCTTAAGTAGAAGGAATGTTTTGTTGCAGGAAAGTCAAATCCAAGTGGTGGGTTTTGATTTTCTCAAGGAGTTATACGAAAATGATTCAGATTTTAAAGAGGCCTTTGAAGCTTGCAGGAATCCAGCTTTGGCAGATAGGAGCAAATGGTTGGATTATTTTCTACAGGATGGTTGTTGCTCAAGAAAAATCAGCTGTGCATACCAGTCTGTTCGATGAGGGAAAATTTAATCAAAGAAAAGCATAGTCGAGGACTTGCAGGTCATTTTGGTATAGAGAAGACTTTGGAGCAGCTCAATAGGTTTTATTTCTGGCCAAGAATGAAATATGAGGTGGAGAAGTATGTAAGAAATTGTAAGGTCTGCCAGTATGCAAAAGGAAGAAGCCAGTATACCGGATTATATATTCCATTGCCGATTCCAGATAGGACTTGGGATATGATAAGCATGGATTTTGTGTTAGGATTGCCAAAAACTCAAAGAGGGTATGATTCAATCTTTGTTGTAGTAGATAGATTTTCAAAAATGGCACACTTTATTCCCTGTTATAAAACTAGTGATGCTTCTCACATTGCTAACTTGTTTTTTAAAGAAATTGTAAGATTGGATGGGTTGCCCAAAAGCATTGATTCAGACAGGGATTCAAAGTTCGTGGGACATTTCTAGAGAACATTATGGAAGAAGTTGGGAACTAAGCTAAGTTTCAGCTCAGCCTATCATCCTCAGATTGATGGACAGACTGAAGTGGTGAATAGAAGTTTAGGCAATCTTTTGAGGAGCCTTACTTGAGAGCATCCAAAGCAATGGGATCAAGTATTGCCACAAGTTGAGTATGCATATAATGATTCACCAAACAGGAGTAAAAGACAGAGTCCATTCCATATTGTTTATGGAATGCATCCTAGAGGAATATCTGAACTAAGAAATTTGGGGAGAGAAGAAATGAGGAGTGCAGAAGGTGAAGACTTTGCTTCCAGGATGCAATCAATTCATGAACAGGTGAAACAACAACTGCAAGATAGCAACATCAAGTACAAAACCAGAGCAGACATGAAGAGAAGAGAAGTGAATTTTGAAGTTGGAGACTTGGTGTTAGCACATCTCAGGAAGGAGAGATTTCCAAAAGGTGAATATAATAAGTTGAAGTCTAAGAAAATTGGACCATGCAAGATACTGAGGAAGTTCTCTGTAAATGCTTATGAGATTGAATTGCCACCTAGTGTGGGAATATCACCAATTTTTAATGTTGCAGACTTGTATAAATATGAAGATAAAGCTACAGATGATGCAATACATGATCAAGAGACTATAGAGGTTAACTGGGTAAAACAGCTGCCCACAGCAAGGAATTTACAACTAGAAAGAATTCTAGACAAGCAGGTGCACAAGAAGACAAGGAGATGGGAATACTTCCAGTATCTGGTCAAATGGAAAGGACAGCCAATCAATGAAGCTACTTGGGTTACAGAAGATGTTCTACAGAAACTGGGCAAATCTGTATTCCAGCTCATGGACAAGAGCCCATGAAGATTTTTGTCCTCAGGAGTCTGATGCAGGAGCATCTGATTCAGAGGAAAAATCTTCTGATTTATTCCACAAAATCAAAGAAAAATATACAGGCAAGGAGTGGGATCCTTAGCCTGCTGTTTCTATGTCTTTTTTAGTTAAATTTAGAAAATAGATAAGGAATAAAACATGTCATCTTTTCTAGATAGAATAAGGCATGCTAGATTAGTGTTATGGAAAAAACAGAGAAAAGCTAAGTTACTATGTATTGCTACTTTCTATATGTGACTGATTTTGTAATAAGGCAGCTATGGACAAGAAAGAAAAAGATGTAAAAACTTAGCCACCAAGTAGGAAAGATTTCCTTTCATGTAAAAGTCTAGAATTAGAAATGTTTATGCACGAACCATAGGAAGAATGAATGTATTTTTTCGCATCTCTGTGAGGAGAAAAAAATGAGTGTCTTGGATAGAAATTGAGAGCGGGGACCTGTGGGAAATATATGCAGTTTAGCTGTGTAATAAGGGAGATCTTCCGCGCAATTCACATTTTTTATGGTTGAATAAAAAATATTTGGAGGTGCTTCAAAATAACGGTGCGTGGACTGTTTTTTTTTATGATATGTATGCCTGTATAATGTGATTGGAAGCGGTGGAATTTACATTTGAACGCTGTGTTAATTAACGTATACCATGGCAGTAAAACCACACCATATACAGTGCGTTGTCCACCTAAATTTCAACACACTGCACTATAAATTTAATACAATGTTGATTTGGTAATATTACATAGCGTGGGTGTGGTGTTTATTTAAATGCATATGCGTTGTACGCATAAGTCATGTATTGTGTATTGTATAACGTTACAAAAGTTCTGCTAATGCCATGCCTATATGTTGCTAATGCATTCAACGCTTATATGGTGTAGTGTTATAATGATATATGGTGGGTGCGTTCAAAGGTTCTGTGTGCACATTCCATATACTCTGTTTCCATTCATGAGAACGGTGAGTAGATATTGAATTGCAGCAAGACGAAAGTGTTTTTAGTTTGTGACAGCAATTACAAGGCTCTCATTATTGTACGAGTTGTAGATTTAATGACTGATGACCTTAGTGAATTGACAAGAACCCGAGATGGAGACATAGAAGATATTGCAGTCAAACTAGGAAGATTGTCATTAGAACCAGCAAGCAGTCCATCAAAAAAATCCACTAATGTTAAAAGCACGCAGGGTAATGCACAAAATATATTTATATATTCTTTTCAAAACCAGCATGAATGTAGTTTATTAGCCTATAGAATCATGCAACTTGCAATGAAAATGGGTTGTAAAGAAATAAATACAAAATAAAAGTATATACAGATATAGATACGTTTCCTAAAATGAAATATTAGGAAGAATATATGGATATTTTTGTTTTTGGCTTAAATTTATAAAAAAAATCATATGTATTTTCAATTAATATAATCACCACCATCTAATTTTGAATCACTAAGTTTTTATTTTAAGTAAATTTATTTTTGTTATATTGCTTTTGATTTTAACCATCTTTATTTTGATAATAATAATTTATATGGTATATTTTCTAAGTCAATTCATCATCTTTTCTACAATCCTAGATAAGAAAAACTTCATTGGAGCTCTAATGGTATTGGTTTTGTAAATACAGCAATTTGACTAAGACATTCAAGTTGTTAGATTTTCCAAACTCACCTAATGTGCCTTTTAATGAAATTGCCTACTTCACCTCCATCAATATTGTATCTTAGGAAATGGTATTTACCATGATAAGCTAGATTAACTAAATACATAGAACTTTGATTAAGACATTCAATTTGTCTTCCACTTTTTCTGAAGTCACCCAATAGACCCTTAAACCAAACTTCCTCCATGCATGTATGCGACACATCTATATATTCTACCTATGTAGCTGATAAAGAGATTGTTTCATGAAGCTTTGACAACCAACCAATAGATATACCTACAAAAGTAAACACATAACATGAAGCCAATCTTTATCCAGACCACTTACAAAATATGAATCAACATAACCATAAACTAAATTACTACCACCATTATAGGTGATACAATAATCATTTCTTTCTCTACTATTCTAAATGACACATTTCACTATTACCTATGCTCTCTACCTATATTTGCCATGTATTTATTTACAACAACACCTCTTGAAAATTCTAGTAGTCTACATTACATTGCATACTTTAAACTTTCTACAATGCTAAAATACAATACACTAGAAATGAAGAAAGTTTACGGTGGAAAGAAAAAAAGATATTGACTTGTTCAACATTATTCATATCGAATATTAAGTATTTTCTCCACGTAATTTTATTGTGAAGACCAAATCTTACCATTTTTCCAATGTCTATTTATATTTTTATACCTAAAAAATATTTTGCTATTCCTAGATCCTTCATATCAATAGCCTCAGCCAACTAAGCCTTTAACTTATTGGTCTCAACCAATCATTTGTATGTTATAAAAATATCATCAATATATAATATGAAGACAATGATATTGAAACTTTTGAAATAAACAAAATGATTATAATCACTTTTTTTAAAATTTTGCCTCACAACGAAGAATCAAACTTTCTTATACTATTACTACTATCCCAAGCCATTCAATGATGACTATTCCCCATATATATATGTGTTTTCTTAACATCTATTTATTCTATGTGAAGATCAATTAAAAAAAAGTAGTACTAATACTACAATAACAAGGGAGCCACTGCCGTGGCAGTAGTCCCTGCCGGTTTCTGGTTTTTGTATAGTCCATAGTTGTTCCATATTTTCTAAAGTTCCATATTTTTTAAAGGCCTTACGCTTCAAAATAAGCATTAAAATCTACAGTGCCCTGACTTTTTTAACCTGACTTCTAAAGTGAAGCGACTGGTTCATGACTGCCACTGTGGATTAGAACCGATTACACATTAAATTGTGGTTCAGTTTTATATTTCTATATTATCACTTGTAATTGTAAATCGAGTGCACCCTCGATGACAACGGAATAAGTGTCGTGAAGATTCATTAATTTAACGAATACCACGTTACGTTTTCCAATGCTCCCAACAGCTATAACACACTTAATTAATATCGCAAGTAATGGGGTTATGTTGATTTTTTCGACATGAAACTTCGTAATACATGCCAGAATTCCTAGTCTACCTTGGTCAACTCGTATATTTTAAATGTTCTTGTTCATTTTTCTTTTATAATTGACTATAAAATAGAGAGAGGTCAATTAATTTAGGAAAGAGAAAATTATAATATTAAATGGATTGTAACAAATATAATTTTATTCTTGGTACATAGTATAAGAATCCTCTGGAAAATGGAACACAATAAAAACCGTGAATTAAGTGTAAGAATTCATGATTATATAAAGATTCATATATTAATCAAACCATCAACATTTACTAAAATTAACTACTAATTACTATTCTTATTAAAATTTGACCATTATAAAGATGGAGCCCAAATCTCATGTGCATCTTAACCCAAATATATTACCTGGTCACTGGACCAGTTAGGAATAGACAACTGGTATAACACAACAGGCTTTGCCAATGAACTGTCGTCATTAATATAAAAAATTTTGGAACATTTTATGTCCAAAGAGGGACAAAGTATGCCTGTTCTAGAACAAAAACTATGAATCGACACTGACCACTCTAAGAAGCAGATAGAAAGCCATTATAAGTGAGTAAAGTATTTAAATTAAAAATAAAAATAAAAATTTGTTATTAATAAATATAAATCAAAACGCCACATTTAACACAATGATGTTATTAATAAATATAAATCAAAACGCCACATTTAACACAATAATATTAGTGATATTAGACATTTTCGAAAGATGGTAACCATGCCTGCATACTTTCACATGTACCCAACACAAGTTTATGCTCAAACCACTTGTCCACAACGATGATCCACATGTATGTTTGTTGTTATTTTTTCTGTTAACGACAAATGAAATATACCCCACACAATGTTGAAATATACCCCGCATTTTAGGCGTCCAGCATTACAAGGAAGAGGAGTCTTCCATGGCTTCAGATGCATCGTCTGGTCCACAAGATCTGTTTCTGCCACTCAGGGATATTGTATGTGCGCAGGAACAACATGTCGCTGTATCATTCCTTCAGTCTGTAGAGGAAGAATCGATGTTAAGGATAAATAGGACGATCCATAATCTGTTTCTTCAACAGCAGATGTGAATCCACGGAAAAGAAATTTCTGAAAAGTGTACGAGTATGAACTACATAACAAACAATGGACTACTTTCTTTCATGCCTTGCTTCAGATATGCATAGAGTTTGTCTTTGACAAGTCTAATGAATTTGGCCTCAATGACACTGCCCTTAGGAACTGAAAGGAAGAGGTTCTCCATATGTATTCCCTGGGAAAGTGTGACTGGTGTAAAGACGAATGCAAGATGTGTTCTTAATCTAGTGATAAAGAATCTAAGAATCTTCCAATATAATTATAAGTTTTTGAATTATAATCAATTTGAAAAAATAAACCAAAACTCTGTCTAACATTTATGTTTATGTTCTATGGACTAAACTATTAGAAGGTCAAGAAAATAATAAGAATTTTTGTTCACTATACATCTATGAGAATTAGCCAAATTTAAACTCATACAATTACTAAATAAATACATACAGATAAATTTCAGAAATAAATAACTCAAATACAAATTATCTCTCGGTCTCGAGAAACATATGGCTTTTAACTCATTACTGCAATAAATATAAATAAATAAAATATAATATGTATAAAATATAACTGTAAATACCAACAAAGATATCAAATCCTATAAATTATCTTAAACAAAAAACAATAACTCGATGTATATAGTTTCAATCTATTATCTTGATAGAAAAATAAGTTTTAGAAATACCTGCAAGTGCAAAAGCTGTGAATGAAGTTGTGCATTTATAAAAGCAGTAATTCCTCCTACTGAGGAGGAGCATCCATATCCATCCGCGCATCTACCAGTGAGCCTTTCTTTTTCTCTTATCATAACAAAAAGAGAGACGAGAAACAAAAACAAGGTCGAAAATAAATATATTTTCTTAATGCAGACTTGTTAATGTTATTAATATCATTTTTTTAATACAATCTTATTTTTTTTAAATCTTCAATAGGAAGGTTACAATTTTTGAATTATATTCCGTTTGAAACTATACTTTTTCTGTAAAACTAAAATTTATATGAAAATAAAAAATTAGTTTTTAACCTCTTCCACAACGAAATGGGATCAACCCTGATCAGCAAAGCAAGGCATGGCATTGACAACTCTTGTAAAAAAGATTGGGAGCATGATTTCCAAAGACATGCTACTATCTGTTCTTAATCTAGCTATACAAAATTTAACAATCTTTAACAAAAAATTTATAAGCTTTTGAACTCTATTCAATATGGAACTGCTCTTTTTAAATTATGATTTGGACGAAGATACACCCGAAATTTTGACCTCTTACAATATGGAATTGGATCAGCTTTGTAAAACGAGACATCGACAATTCCTACGTGGAGGATTTCAACCACGAATCTCAAAGAAAACTTTCTAACTAAGTTCTGGATCTCATGATAAGGTTTTTTTTGTTGTCTAATGCCTTATCTATCCAAACATTTCAGTTTCTGTTCTTTGGACTCAGCTATTGGCGAGATCCGTAAGTAAATATTGGTCATACAAATTCTCAGGGATATTGTGTGTGTGCAGGAACAATAGGTCGTTGTATCATTTTCTCAGTCTATAGAGGAAGAATCGATGTTCAGGATAAACAGGACGATCCAGAATCTGTTTCTTCAACTTCAATAGCAGATGTGAATCCAAGGAAAAGAAATTTCTGAAAAGTGTACGAGTATGAACATGCTCCATTGCTTCAAGACACAGCAAGCTCGGGTGTTCGCAGTCTAGAGGTATGTTTTATAATTTAAAAAGGCTATATAGCTCAATAACAGAGTAATATTTCTACTTTTCCACTGGTATAAGACAGCCATGAACTAGGAAATTAATGTAGTAGATGTTGCATACAAATTCATGTATGTGTGTTCACTGAATATTATTGAAAAATTAATATCTATTTAACATTAGTTGATTAAACTTTAACAGTGATAAATTACTTGTTTATTCAGACATAGGGCTAAAAAAACAGATAGAGGGCTAAAAAGACAAAACAGGCTTGGTTTGAGCGAGCTACTACCAGCAAGAAAGACAACCTGTTACCTTCTATGCCTGGGATTTGCAGAGCCATCTCACCGACGGGGAGGACTGCAAATGACAAATCAATATATGGAGGTAGCTAAAGCATAGCCAGAAAGAAGGTTCTGCCTCTGCTTACGCCTGGAAAGAAAGGAGGTAGCTAAAGCATAGCAAGCAGATTGCAGTAATTAAGTAATAAGCTCAACTTCAATGTTCCATGTTACAATGGGCAAAAAAATCCAGGTTGACTAGGATCGCAGAGTAGGATAGCCGTACCTGAGCATCATACATGACAATCCGTGCGACAACAACTGTCAACCCAAACAAGGAATCTGACAAACCCCTGCACTGAGATGAATTTAGAGCACATTAATAGATGTCTAGCAATATACTGCATCCCGAAATTCCAATATCAATCTTGTGAGAATGAGTAACCCAAACTTACCTTTCCAGTCCAATAGCAGTGGCAGAGGCTACAATGCTCTGCGAGACAAAAATCTTAGACGTCCACCTTAACAAAATCAGATAATCAATGAATATTTTCAGTCATAAGAAAGTAGGACAGTGCGCTTACCGCTGAATGGGTTGAAGGCATGCCACCAAATTTAAGAGCTAATATCCAGTTGAAACCCTTACCTAGCAGAGCCGATGCTAGGGGCTTCTAAAGTTGTCAGATTAAAGATTTGATGCATTTGGAGCTCTAAAGGTTCTGTAATTGATGATTGTGTAGAGGAAGGACATATGAATGCGAGAGGAGAATTAATTATTTAGTAAAATAATTGAATGTAGTATAAATTAAGATGACATACAACCGTGATCGAAATGATGTATGAAATGTGGAAGTGATCAGAAATCTACATAGAAGTTATTCTAAAGGTCAGAGATATTTTCATAGGCGCACTATTAATAGGGTGCCTATATTAACGGTCCTCATAAGGTAATCTATTACAAATGATTGGTTTAGAAAGAAAGATTAGGGGTAGTATAATAATGATGGAATTTGATTTGAAGAAATTGTATCAACTGAGATTGATAATGGAAAATAAAACATTTACTAATATGGGCATGATGGTAGCAGCTAACTAAAAGAGAGCGTAGAATTATTATAACCCAAGGACGCATTAAACAAGTCCATAAACTGACGGTTTTAAACAGAATTAAGTTTCAGTGAAATACTAGTACAAGTAGACCAAGAGCTAGCCAACTTTGTCTTAAGCTGAAAGCATAAACCCATAGTGACATGTAGTAAATTAACAAAGGAAAAAAATACAATATCATTCACAAGAATTCATGCACTATCAACCTACATCCATGAAAGCGCACATTGTAGCGTATCGTTATTAAGAAAAGGAAACTGATACGAGAAGTTCCAGAAAATGCAAGTAACATTACATGAAGGCAACTAAGAAATGTCAGGGTAACTTAAAATGTTTTGTTAAAAGTAACTCATGGCGAATAAATTCATTTAAGTAGAAAACAAATTTAACATAACCTTGTTTAAAATTATCACCAGAAACCTTAGTGAAATCAGAATTTATGATGCTAGGGTAACTGGAAATAAAAGAGAAATCCGTATTAATCATACATCAAGAATAATAACCTGAGGTCAAAAGAGATAAACCAGTATAGGGAGAATGGTAACACTATTATTGTCCCATACAGTGTAAAAAAATGAATAGATAAAATATAGTTGAAAAGTCTACTGTTCAAAGTGGTTCCTCTTTAAATAGGAATCTGGAATACATAGCTCAAACATCTTAGGAATTTTTATACTCATAAAGCTTAAAAAAAACGAAGTTAATCCTATCACACTGGAACTATTTTTTTCCAGAAAAGATAACAGAAACCCTCGACGGGCAGTAGAGACCGGTAGGAACAGCACAATTTTCTCAGAAAATGCCAACGTACCCAACTAGAGAAGTACACGCCCATCAACACATGCAACATGGAAAAATGGTGGAAGTCATGAAAAGGTCACGATGTAAATAAGATACCTATAGATCAAACAAAAAATAATAGGGGTAGGAACTAACTGGAGAAACAATGTGAAGTTTAAGGAATAACTAATGATGAAATAACAGAGTGTAACCTACTAATAGGCAGGGTCTGAGACTCCACACACCTGTAACAAAAATTAACACGAGAACAGTTGAAAAAGTCAATCAACAACACTACGAATCAAATGATGGTTTCAAGGAAGTAATATACAGAGCGATTGTGTACCTGGTAATAAGTATTATCGCTAACAGAAATGTGTTTAGGTTCTATGTTGAATACCATCCCCACAATGGCCCAGATCTATTAAAAATGATGCCATGAAAAATTAGATGTAGTTATCCACGAAAAATAACAAAAGTAGCTTGAACGAACTCGGTCAATTTGCATAGTGACCGGATGGATAACATGCATAGTGACAGATGGATAACCTGCAGCTTAAGAGTCTAAGCATTGGCAAGGAAAAACTTAGGATAAAATAATTTGCCCTCAATAAAATCACATCGGGGCAAGAGACGCTTGCAATAAGAGGGTGAAATAGAAAGTTTGGTTAAAACTTTTTGAATCCAAATAACCAGCAATAAACTTTGGTTAAAATTGTTTAAACACTCAAAATTTACGGTCAACCGAGGAACTAATACCCGGTCAACGCCTAATCGAACGCTAATAGTCCCAGGCAGGGACTAATAAAAGAAATCTTGACAATTCATGAAAATATTTCATGGAGATCAACACGTTCGTTTGAGAATTACCTTTTTATACCAAACTTTATTAGTACCTTTTAACTTTATCATCATTTCTAATTTGTTATACCAAACTTTATTAGTACCAATTAACTTTGTCATCATTTAATTTTTAGATTCATGCCCATTTACAACCAATAACTTTCCTTCCCATTGGAATTTTTTTTAGGTCCCAAGTTTTATTATTCTGCAAGGCATTAATTTCTTCTTTCATTGTTATTTTCAGTTTAGTAATTTCAATAACATACATCCCTTCCTAACAATATCATGTTTACCCATAATCAAAAAGCATAACAATAAATGAAATATAACCTCCATACCTCCTACAAGGATTTATGTCCCATGTAGATATAGTCAGAGTTATTTGTTTTACTTCCACAATTTCTCTATTTTTTTTTTGCATCACCATTTTTTTCTCAAAAAGTTTCTTCTTTCTTTTTACATTTTGTAGATACCTGAGCTTCAAATAAATTTGTTAATTTTGCACTACTAGTTCTTATTTCATTTTAACTTGATCCATATAATGTCATTGATATTCCACTAAATAGTTAATCATACATAAATTTTGAATATCTATACTATGAAGGTTAATTTTCTTTAAACATTCTAGTGCTTATATATTCAATATATAAAATGTAGAAAATAGAGAACAAATAAAAAAATTGCTCACAAAAACAAAATAACAAAAGATATACGCAAAGGAATGCCTTTCAAGAGAGAACATGAATAGAAGGTGATGCATGGGGGATGAAACAAAACAAAAACCCTCTATGTTCTTCCCTCTATCCACTTGCAGCTAATCTAATCAATTATGGAACAAAATGACTACAATAGAATCCATTTTTCTCTTAGTGGTCTTATTATAACACAACCCAATAGCCACTAAGGGTTAAAACTGACCCAATCATCCCTCTATATGAGTTACTAATAGAATCCTCTCTAGACTTCTTTGGCATGGTTAATCACTAGATGCTTTCCCATGATTAATGGGGCTAACGTAGAATCCTCTCAAATCATGGTGGACAAAATAAGAAGGTAATGTTTTCGGTGGCATAACTTTTGCATGTGAAATTCATTTGGGGTTTTTACTACGATGATGAAAAGGTATATGAGAGTATAATAGTTTTTAGGGGTTTAACTTAAGAGAAAATTTTTGGACTCCAAAATACTTCATTAAATTTCATAATTTTCCTTATGATCTAAATTGGATCATAATTTATATTGTGTTTGATTTTAAGAGAGGATTTTCATCCAATAATACATTTGTGTTAATGCTTATTTTGTTGGAAATAAGATCCCACAATCTATATCTCTTAACTTTATCACCATAACTAGCAAAGCTATGCTTCTTTCATATAAGGTCAAATTAAAATGATTATTTTTATAATTAAGAGCATAAGCATCAGGGCCAAAATATTTCAAATTTGAGTAATCACAAGAATGACCTACTCATACCTCTTCAAGAATATTATGGTTCATTACAACTAGTGGTTTGATTTATTAGATAGCATCTTGCAATGACTTTCTTTTCCCACGACTCTTCATTTGATTGATTACGATCCTTGCACTTTTTGGAAGTGTCATGTTTATGCATTCACCCATGGAATTTTGTTAGGGAGTGTAATTTGTGGTTTTATGCCTTTTGATCCCATTTCCAATGAAATAACTTTTAAAAGTTAGAAATGTGAACTCACCTCCATTATCTATGCTTCAACACTTACTTACCTGCTAGTTCTTTTTTCAACCAAAACTATAAATTGTTTAAATACATTAAATATAATAGTTTTATTTTAAATGTAGATCCCCACATTTATAGAATAATAATTTATATATTATGAAGCATGATGATCCTCCAAAAATATTATTGGAGATTCCCTCAAACATTTGAATGGATATAATCTAGAATGTTGTTACTTATATGACTTCTCATTTTAAACTTTTGCCTACACTACTTTCCAAAAACATAAAGTTTGCCTGAATTCAAATTCAAGGATTTTAAATTTTAAAGGAAGTTATGGTTTATAAATACCTTTATTCCTTTCTTTTTCATATGACCTAATCACGGATGCAATAAATGAGAAGATTCATTTTCCTACTTGGAAAACACTACCACTACATTTATTTAGGTACTTGATTCCATCTGGAAAAGGTTCCCAAAATCTGTAGGGCTCATTCCCATTAAAATTTCTTTAGACACCTTCTATGCTCTACCTTGATCCATAATTTTATAACCTCTAGAATCCAAACCTTCGAAGAATTTTTATTTTTTTTATTTTTTGTACATGTCCTACATCTATTAATATCATTACAATACCATTGATAATTTTCATCTTAGGTGCTCTCAATCCCAACATTCTGAGAAGAAAGTTTCTCCTAGGAACTTTGTTGTCATCAATATCTTGGTAAGAAGAAAACAAACTTCTATGTGAAAACATGTGATGTAAAGAACTAGAATCTAATATTAATTCTTCATGATATTGTGAGATATTACAAACAAATAATCTTTGAATAACTATACTTGAATTTGTCTCAATCGAATTTGCTTCTTTTGTTAAGTCATCCTTGGATGATTGTCTCTTCTAACAAAATTCCTTTGAGATACACCAATTTGTTGGTATACCAATGTTTTAGCTTACCTTTTTTTTTTTTTGAATTAGATTTTGATGTACCTATCAGCTTATCTCATTTTCCTTCTGATTGACACCTAGCCACCTTTAATTCTAGTGTCAAGGTTTCTATAGTGGATTTCTTCCACACCTAGATAACAAGGCTCCAAGAATGTAATTGCAATGAAGAGTTTTTGTTGTTTTAAAGATAATAAAAGTGACTAGTTGATCTCAAGATTCAAACAATGAACACTAGAATGTGCTTATCTTGTCTTCATCATCAATTTTTACGCACATACTAGTTAATTGGTATATAAAAGTATTGAATATATGTACATGATCAACAATTTTGTACCTCGTTTCACTTAGAAACTATATAATTTCCTTTTCAAATAAATTCTTCATTCGACTCCATAATATTGTTGTTTCCTCTCCAGCGATATTAAAAATAATGACATGTATCAATTGCAACTAAATGGTGCTAATAGATCTTGTGCCCATATCTTCTTCATCCCCATTAGTCATACTTGCAAGTTTCCTTTTCTTCCCTACAAATGCATTATGTTTTTGGACCCTTTTTGTTTCCTTCAATACCTCCTTTAAAACCTTACTCCATTATACTTGGGTTCTCCTTTTGTGGAAAAATGAATATAAAGGAATATTAAGGGGATAATTATTGACAAAATAAGCTTTTTCCCGTGATCATGGGTGGATTTTACTCTAAAAAAATTCAACATTTCAAAACTTGGGACATGGTATTTTCCCAAAATACTATTCTTTAATTTGATAAACAATCAAAATGAGTATACTAGAATGCCTTATATAGTCCTTGTTGCACCAACATATAATGCATCTTGAGATTCTATAGCTCAAATTTATTTTTTCCATTGATCTTCGCCACCTCAAACATTGTATCCTAAATCATTTTCATTTGATTCTCTATAACAAACACCAAACTCTAAAATAATTATTAAGAAATCAGTGCTCTAATACCGCTTATTAAATACATTGTTAAATATGTCTTCCCATAAAATCATATAAATTTACAACACAAATCAATTGTGAAAAAATAACAGGAAAATAAAATAAAATAAAATAATAGCTTTCAAACTGACACACAAATTTTAATAATAAAATCTTCATAATATATAATAAAAAAATCCATGACTTATGGTTTCATGATTCTTATTGCTCTATTGTAGCGGCTACAAGCACCCTACCAATGTTTGCCTTAGCTCTATTTTGGAGCCTCCCTACCAACCTTTCACAACAGCATGTCTTGTCTTGTCAAGTACACAAGCTTCAGAGATTTTCTTGCCGAATGACAACCTGTCCATCAAGGCTTGTTGCATCCCCCTCACAGGTTGTTTCATCGGACTTAGCCCAATTGCAGGCTGAGAAGCTCCCTTAATAAATTGTGCAATTCTAGAGGGAAACCAACCTTCCCTCCAGAAATTGCGCAATTCTATCTGGCAGCGTGTTGGGCTCCAGAATTGTGCAAATATTCCTGTCACTATTCACTGAGAAAATTGTGTAATTCCTCCTAGCAGAGCTTCTCACCCAGAAATTTCTTAATTCTAGGTATCAGTCAGCTGCTCTACCCAGAAATTGTACAATCCCTCTAGAAAGGCAACCCAGCTCCCTCCTAGAAATGTGTATTTTTCTCCTCCCACCTAAGCAGACTGACACATGTGCAGTTGAGGTGACCGGTTCCCTTTAGGACCGAGAAAAACTGATTTTCATGCATGGGCTGCTCCTCCCAAGGTAACATGAAAATGCATCCCTTAATTCAGGGATCTATTTTTAGCATCTGGAGGTTACATGCAAGGATAATCTCATAAACCTCCCACCAAGTGTCGTTTTTCCTAGATTTGTGGCATGCACATCACAACCTTGATCTTATAAAAAATCATCAACCATACACTGCAGAGCTCACTCCTCATGTCTATTTTACAGCTCTAACATCCCACATTGCATCTACGAGTCGTCGGCACATTCAACTCATTTGTTTTGCGGTAAGTCTGTGTTTGATGTCGCACTATGGTTCTAGAACTTTTTGTATTCTGCTTCATATAGATATTGTCTGCTTTATTTCAGTGAGTGCTTGTTGTCGTTTTGATAAATACTAGCTTGTACTAGCACCGTTTCAGTTTTCATTTTCATCTAATTCTTGTCGCATGCATGACACTATTTTTCTCGGACATTCATCGTTGCGGCGACTCACTTCAGAGACATGCATGCTTTCCCATTTTTCAAATCATGCACTTGTCGTTCACATGAATGATCACTCACTCTTTTTTGCACTTGTCTCACCATGCATTCAGAATTTTCATGTTTTTACTAACTCCTTGGTTGGACTGGGCTACCTTGGCCCAGGCCATGCCTTGCTCGGCTAGCACTCCGCATTTTTGGAAGTAGAGGCTCTACCTTCCCTCCAAAAATTACATAAGCCTAGCCATGCATTGACCTCCAGGCTTGCATTATGTAATTCTTAGAGGCAGTGTCCCATTGGTCCCAGAAACTATGCAATGCAGTTTGCTGGTTGCAGGTCACTGCTCACTAAAATTAGACATTGTGTAGTTTCAGTCCTTAGCAAAGAAAGTTGGACTGTGCATTGTGTAGCTCTAGTAGTTATTCAGCCTCCCAACACCCCTAACTATGCCTTGTATAGTTTTGGAAGTCAGTCTCCCAACCTCTTGGCAGAAATTGTGCAACCTTCATTATCAGTCACACAGGTATGTTGCAAGTCAGTGCTCAAATTTGTTCTGGTTTTTGACTCTAATATTTCTTGCCATGAGTGTTGCTATGTCTCCAAATATCATAGGTTTTCACCTATCTCTCAGCAGCACAAGTACAATGGCCTTCAGGAGAGCAGAGTCAAAGGACATTGTTGAGAGAACAATGGGGGTTGCAGTCAAGCAAGTGTCTATGAGCTTGCCTACCTGTGAGGACATCAATTTTTCCGTAGACAAGGACATCAAGATAATATGGAAGTAGCATCATAGCGAGTAGCACCATCAGTAGTAGTAGAAGGCATCACACCTGCATGCGACGAATGCAAGAGGAAGGTTTTTGACAACGTAGAGGCGAAACAAATTTGCAAGCTCAAGCAAATCCACTTGTGATGAAAGCAACTTTGGAGATTAAGGATATGAGGTGATGGCGCGACAAGATAATTGCACAAGGGTAGAGAAAAGAATAGAGAAGAAGTGTAGGTGATGAAACAATAACTCAAGGAAAAACATGAGCTGCATAAATGAGAGAATGAGTTGTAGCAGGAACAAGTACATCAGGGAGCACAACATCCACAGAAGGATGAAAATGTGCCTGTAGAAGTTATAGATCCATCCCAACAGCTAGCATGGATTATACATGGTGAATGGTGTTGTTGATCGCATGCAAGAGAATTCAGCAGCATGCATGCCATTGTGTGCACGCATGCGATCCAACCCATTTGGCACACTCACCAAGGAGAAGACATGAAGCAAGTCTAACTGGAGCTGAACATGTAGTTGACAGTTGATGCGCATGATCACCAACACACACTACAAGATCAGCACAGACACTATGCGTCAGTTTTTTACTGGTTCGGCCACACCCAAGAAGACCATGTGCATGCTAGCAGATGAGTTGGATGGAGAAGCAATACAATTGCAGTCGCATGCAACAAAGATAAGAGTTTGTTTCAGCAAGATGTCACCATGGAGCACATGCACACCATCATGGATGACCAAGCTTGGAATCATCTCACCACCTTCACCATCGCGAGCATATCAAAGAGCTATTCTCATCACAACGAATTGAGTCTCACTGATGCATTGCATGGCTTGCTCAATCCATTTTGTCTCACATGGGCACATGTGCATTGCAATGTAATGTCTTGTCAGGTGGAAGTTCAAGTGTCAATAGTTGGATGAAACAGTCATAGAGTAGATGAAGAGTCATGAGGGAAGATGAACTATCACAAGGGGAATGTCAAGGGTCACCCCACCCTTTGCTATAAATAGAACCTCATAAATCATTGTAAAGGCTTTTGTTTAGCCAAGCTTCTGATAGGACTATCTTAGAGAGAGCTTGGACAGTATTGTAACAAGCCTTGGCTTCTCCACTATGTAGAGCTAGTATATCTCTTTGGAGGAGATGGTGGTTGTGGTTGTAATGCTCCACTATTGTGAATAGTGGGGATACATGGATGTATTGTATGACTGGAACTTACACTCCTTAATATAACAAAGCCAACACATTTTCATGGATATGTTGTTATTGTAGTTGGACTATTTTGGTTGTTGTAGCAATATATGTTATTTAACTTATGCATTTGTGTATGAAATATTTTGTATGCAATTGTATGAATCTTGTTTCAAATGTGTTGTTGGTTTCAACATCACTACATCACTTTGGATTTCTCGCTATCTTGTTTTCCAGCCAATGATGCATCTTTGCTCATGTGTTCCCTTCCAAGTCAAGTATTATTACAAGTTTACAAGGGGTGCACTCGGCTCACCCTCTTTGTGTTAGAACCTCTCATGCACCTTCCTTGACTCACTGCAGCTGTCACACCCTTGCTACCAACAGAGTCATCTTACTCTCCTCTTTCCAAAATCATAGTCAAGGCATTGTTGTATGACCCACTACTAGGACTCCTACACCAAATAATTTGAGGTCTAATTGGGATTTCTCACCAAGGAGATCCCGTTACATGTTGGCGGGTCCAGCACCGTCAAATTTTTGGCACTAGATGGAGGGCCATATAACAAGTTCAGTCCTCACATATGTTTTGAATCTCTACATATCTATCATTACTAACTACAGAGTTTCTCTTTCAGAGTGTATGTCTTATGGAAATGACTTCATAATCTCGGAAGAGCTCTTGGATAGCTTGTCACATTAAACATATGATGGTGGAGGCCACGTAGCCTTGGTTAGGCAAGCGGTTTGCATTGTAGGCTCATGTGAAAGACATGGAATCTTTGAAGAATACATTACTTGTGCGTTGTTCGTCTACATGCTTCGAGGGCACCCAATGCACTAGTGTGCCATGCTGCCCAAAAAAACTATTCATTCTCTTGCTCATTTGGTCGCAGAGATAGACCATGCTTTCAACCACTTTAACCATAAAGCTCTCGATCAAGAAATTATGAAATTACAAAAAGTACCTGATGAATCTGTTGATCAATTTTACACATGCATTTGTAATCTTGCATATAGGTTTCCCAAAGATGAAATTGATTCGAAATTTATTTATGGAAGATTTGAGTATATTCTTCGCATATCCGAACCCTACTCAACACACTTCAGTGATGGAGCTACGCAATCACAGGTAGGCACAGTTGTTGTCACAAGTGACTGTCTGCCTTCATCTCATCGAATAGCTCCACCACCATGGAGTGATGTGGGAGATCATGCACACACATCTATTGAACTGTCACAACCTCCCACCCCACCTACTCTTGATATCTGTGCAAATTTGGCTTGCAATCCTATTGGTTGTCACGTTGATTCATTCCCTCAACCTCCATCCCCGCATTCTGTTGATCCTCTAGATTGTACTATCTTGTGTTCTTCCATTCTAGACTCCTCACCTACTATGAATGAGGATCAATTTGTTTACGGAGTTGGTGTTATGCAACCAAACTACACCATCATTCATGGTGAGTGTGTTTGGGAATCTAAATAAGAACTTGTGGTGAAGTATTACTCCCTTCTAATCACACCTCATCCGCTTTATCCTAACATCCCTTGTGATTCTGCCACTGTTGATTACCCCTGTGAAAACCCATTTCCGAATGTTTCTACTTCCGATCATTCATAGGACATGTTGGATGTTAGTCCTGTCATCACAGTGTGGAGAGGACACACCTTCCTCTGAAAATCTGTCCAATCTGTCATTTGTCATTTCTGGAAACACAAAGGGTGAACATATTTTCTTCTCATCCACACCTTTGCCTGATTCATCAAATCATGAGGATGCCAACAAAAATCCTGAATTTTTTGATCTTGGTTGTCATGATCTCTCTACTTCTTCATGAAATCATGATGTTAATTCAATTGTTGTTAATTTGTCTAAGACACTAGTCTATGATGATCTATCTGTCAATGAAGTCAAAACCTCGCAGAGTGTCGAGGCACTTCAACCTGAGTGGATGGTTATGTTAGGCCCTTGCTATCTTGAGGTTGGTTTCAATTTGAGTTAGGAAATTGTTGCAACACTCAAGGCTCCTCATCACTCTCTACTTTGCATTGAAGATCAACCAAACACCCAAATTTCACTTCCTCCACTCAAACTTCATGATCCCATCGCTCATGCATTGGAGGAATCTTACACAGAAAGAATACATGTACAACGTAAGTGGTCTACCTTTCTCACGTTTTCTTTCATGTCACAGTCAAGAGAATGCATACACTCAACATCTACACGTAGTGTAGCATAGCACTATGGCAGCTCCACAGAGTGCATGTCATGTGCTTCCACTCATCTTTGTTTTGTGGTCACTTGTAAGCTCTGAGTGTGTTCGTCTTCATCGTTATATCTTTCATGCTTGTTGCTTTGTGCAACTGCGATGCTCGTAGACCATGCCTTAACCAACATGGGTCAACCAATGTATTGGTGGCTACATTGGAAGTATCACTTCATGTTAGATGACCCATGCACTATTAGCTTAGGAGTAGGAGTAGTGTTTGCTTTTGAGATGTTTCATTGCATGCATGTTTGCATCTTTCTTTGTGTGTTTGTTTGCTTACTCGTTTTTATTCCACATTTTATTATCCTTCTTTCTTTGGTTTTTGGTTTGTTTGTTGTTTATTGTCTGTAGGTTAGTTTCTCATGGACCGTGAGCAACTCTTGAAACAAGTTGGGTAAAGTACGAGAGGACTTGTGCAACTATCAACATTTGGTTATATGTTGTCTGCTCTCTTACGTAAGGAATTGTTGTCATCATTCCATGATACATCAATGGAAAATACGTACTATTTGAAGTGCACCTTGGTGAAAACACAGTGCTTGTGTGCAAACTAGCATCACCTACTCTAGTTGGTTGCTTTTGGGTTAATCCTTGTCGGCGTAGTCAAGTAGAGTAAGGCGAGGGGTGTTATAGAAATTTTTGGGCACTTCAACCCAATCATAAATGTCCATAAACTGAGGGCTCCTAAGTCCCTAAAAGTGTTGCTTCACTGCCTAAAGGAACAAGGTCAGCTAATTACATCATCTCCCAGAAGTTCTCCACTAAAAACTGCTCAGAAATGGTCAAAACTGGACCATACTTAAAACCCAGTGGAGAGGGTACGATGCATATCACCTTCCCAGTATAAAGGGTGTAATGCATACTGAATGGCCTCTCTGTAGGGTGTGATGGTCGGGAATGGACAAATGGTAAGGACAAATTGCGAGGTGGAAGATCATGGAATCTTCCAGAAGCTTCCCCTCTGACACTTGCCTCTCTGTTTTCGACCAGGGCTGAGTAAGAGATCATCATTCTCCAAGTGGAATCAAGAACTATCAGAGAGAGGACACTAATCAAAACTCCAGAAGATGAATCACCCCCTAAAATCATCTATATATGGATCCCTCATCACAGAGATCCGGAGGCTGGAATCTTGTATCTTGTAGAGAAGTGCTATTGGTTTTCTGGTGCAACTTCATAGTGTTGGGTGATATAAGCTTTACTTGAGGTGAAGAAGGGCTTTCTTGCTTGAGGATGATGCTGGGTCAGAACATATGGTTGTAATCCTCTTGCTACTCTTGATCTTAATAAAGTTATTCAAGTTTTCCTCCATATTCTTGTATGTTTCATTAATATGCATTTGTATGGTTAACACATATCTGGTCTTGTGTTATTTATGAATATAGATCTCTGTTCTTCTATAGTAGTATGTTGCTTTGATTCCACAGGTGCTCTTTGAAGCTGAGTAGACGAAGAAGAAGTGGCAAAGGCCTATCAGGAAGGAGAGGAATCAAACAAGGAAACTAAGTGCAAGACTAAGGTTGGTGCCCTTTGTTCCACTCTTATCTATTTTCATAAAGCAAAGTGAAAGTAGACTTTACTTGTTTGTTTCTAAGATAGCTACCACTCTTAGTGGGAACAGTAGCTCCGAGTGGACACTATTCCTGGTAACAAAATGGCTACTCCACTGGGGAGCGACTAGATTGTTTGTCAGCCTATCTTTGTTTCTTTTATAAACTTACAGACAGAGCCTGAAGTCAAGTCAACTAGCCTTCGAACTGCATTTGTTATAAAAACGCAAAGTAGATCAATGTTGCTTCAATCTATCTCTAGGTTTTGTTTATGAATTAAACAATCGATCTGCAAACATTCGAATTTCCCTAAGTGGTGGCTCTAGTAACATCCTTAGATCAACCCCTGTGATTTACATATACTGAACATCACTTACTTGGCTTAAATCCCTGAACTGAATTGCAAATTGTGAGTAAAAAATCATTTAAAGTCTCGCATTAGTACCATCGCACCCTGTCTTCAAGGTAGTCTATATGTGTCGCACTTCCCGAGTGCAATAGGTGCGTTGCATATTGAATTCACTGTGTGACAGGTGCGATGGTCAGGGAAGGTTAACTTTACCTTCGGACTTTGGTTTTTCCTTCACTATTTTCAGTTTTATTCAAGAATTTTTTTGTCTATGGTCAGTGTGTCTCTGTGAAAACCCCCTTCTCTTACATCATTCTGCCTCTATTGTGCAAAGAACTGTAAGTGTTTTTATGTATTGTGCACCATTTTCAGTTCTCTTTTGCAAAGAAGTAGCATAGTTGAACTGTCGTTTCTTGATCTGAAAGTGTTGTTGCTATCATTTTCAGTCATAGAAGACAATCCCATTGTTCTTGATAATCAATTATAGAGTTACTATTGTATATTATTTGAATTAGTAGTTTTTAAAGTGTCGAAAAGCAATTTTCATTTTGAAATCGCAAAGTGTCTCTCTTACCTTCACATCATTTTGAAAAGAAATTTGTTGAGTATTGTCACTTTGAAAATAATTTAGATTTGTACTTAGCTTTCTTATCGTCATTCATACATTAAGAAGGCTGAAAACAAATACATGCATGTGCATTTGCATTTAGATTGCTTGGTTTGATTTAGGACAGTGCATTTAGCGTGTGCTCTGTGCTCTTTGTTGAAAGATTCTTAACTTTCTTTCCTTAGTAGCTAGGATTTTCATTGCAAAAAGAAGATTAAAAGTTTGTTTATCATCTTAGACTGCATTTTAGGAATTGTATACACATCACGCGGTGAACCTGAAAGGCAAATTTTTAAGCAAGATCAACTTAAAATAAATTTAATGAATCTAACAATGCTTCGGAACCTAACGCACAACATCTAGAGGTCTAGACTAGAGACGTATTCTAGCGTTGTAAAACTTGGTAACTATTGTTTTCATTGTTGTTTGGGTGATTCCTCCACTATGAGATGACAAGTGCCAGTACGGACTTGTGCTCCCACGTACCGTCGAGTATATATTGGGAGACCACAATAGGCTGCATCCTTTATCCTTAGGAAGTCATGTCTGCTGCCCTATCAATCGCAATGCACTGAACACAACATTCAGGAAGATTGACTGCCGTACCGTAAAAAGTATTCTGCAGTTTTGTGATTGGTTTGGTAATCCCCTCTACCGAGATATCCAGAGTAGTCTATTTTTCTCCTTTTCAGACTCCTTAAAATAAAAGGTCCTCTGAGCACTTGTCACTTCAGGATCACTAAAAATTGAAGGTGACTAGAGTCATCTATTGTTTTTTCTCGACTCTTTAAAATTGAAAAAAAAAAGTTGTGTCAAAGCGTCTAAAATTTATTTTAATCGGAATAACATCACAAATTCCCCCATTTGTCTTTAGGTTGAGAAAATGGAGTCTACCAACCAAGGATTTCCCCTTGGAGGAAATCCTAGTCCTTTCTCCTCTTGGGGAGATGTTGGTGCACCCCATATGGCCATATTGTCACTTCCAGGATTGACGATTGGTTTGCTCGTATGGCTCTTCTCTACCTCTGTCATTCAGAATCCTGTAATTCCTGAACATTCAAGTCAACAACTAGATGATACTAAAGTTTCCCCCCAACCTTCTACTTCATCTGATTCTTCCTCTCCTCCTTCCTCTTCGCTTGAATAAAGCTGGTAAAGCTCAAGATCAAGTAACTGAGAAGAAGAAGAAGCAGAAAGAGAAAAAGGAAAAGAAGAAAAAGGAACCAAAATCGAAAGGGGACAAGCAAGTGTCATCTAGCGAAAATCCTCACACTGAACCATCTAAACCTAAGTCTCCTTGTGTCATTTGCAATGGAGACCACTATCACCGAGATTTTCCCTACATTCCTCGGATCTTAAGGGACTGGTCTCCTCGTTTGTACAATCCGGTGTCGCCAACCTCTGATGATCATGTTGAACGCACACCATTGAATACACACCATCAACCAGTGAAAGTGAAGTATCTAGACAGAAAAGGAATCTCAAATTTCCTTGTAGATTGTGTGAAGGCAATCACGCCGTCCACCGTTGTCCCTTCCTTGACAAAGCTAAAAGAGTTTTGGATGACCATCCTGCTTCACCACTACGGCTCCCTCCTGGATATAAAAAACTCTTGCCAAGTCCACCACTGGTTGAAAATCCGGCTAGCCCGCCATTGTGGTTAGCCGAAGCGTCTATCATTAAAATGAACCCTTTGAATCCATACCAAACGAAATTCAAAAGGTCGAGATAGCAGTCGACCCAGTCTTTCCTTAAGAGTGTTCATTTTCGAATGATACCGTCACTGAAGAGAAAGAGAACAACACCAGTCAAATTATTTTCGTAAACATAGAATCTGATGAACTTGGGGGCAGTCCACCCGTTCCTTTATCGCAGGAAGGAAGTTCATCAGAGTCATACCCAGCCGTCTATTCGGTCCCACCTCCAAGCAACCTAGTCATTTCCTTCGACTGGAATCTACTATGCAGACCCCGTTTACCATCTAGTGTACCATTCAGAATCATTGTACAAGATTACAGAATCATCATGGCTGGTACCATCATCGATGAATGGGCTTCTATGAGTATCCTTTCCTCAACTTCTTGGAAGTTGCTTGGTTCACCATCGCTTTTACCTGAAATGAGAAATCTGACAGGCTTTGACAAAGGAACCAGTCGACCATTAGGGATCCTTCCAAATGTGCCCATTACTTTGAGAAGGAAAACCATTCACATGAATGTGATGGTAGTTCAATGACCCTTGGATTATAATCTACTCCTCGGACGTGACTATATTCATTGCATGGGAGTTGTCGTCTCCTCACTCTTTAGAGTAATGTGTTTTCCGCACGAAGGCAGAATGGTCAAGCTCATAGACCAAATGTCATTCCCCGGTTCACACATCACAAATAGTCAAATGCCATCCCTAAATGGTATTTTCATGCAAGGAATGTCTCATCTATCTCCAGTTAGTCCACCTGATGAGCGCGAGTGATTCAAGAGGATATGACTGAAACCCAGGGAGCATGCACCCTGGTCTATTTTGGCAAGAAAACCTTGGGTATAGAGTAGGTTTCCGTGGGGGATATATGACTAGTCTGACACACCTGTCCTCGTAGGAAATGCAATTAGGCTGGAATAAGATACCTTCATTAAAGTTATGTGAATGGAATGCGTCTGCGCCACTCACCTTTGTCTGTTTCGATAGACGTCGCCAAGGAAGCATTTTGTCCGCAACGCGGATAGAAATTTCATGGTAACCTGGGAATTTTTCGCTATACCTGGGGACATGCAAACCTCTTGTAAGCAAGAGAGAAACGACCAACTAACTTTAGCTCTATGATTCCGCTGACTTCAACTGCCTAGGTCGGGTGAGTGGCCGAAACCATTCATCTTTGCAGGGGTCACTTGGGCACCAGCAAAGTAAAGGTAAAATTTTGCTACCTAGCCTTGGTAGTGATCTTAGTAGTTAAGTAGAGGGGCATAGTTAGTCGTTCCTAGCTTTTATACAAGAGGCTCCAGGGCAAAGCTTACAAAAGGTGCAAGCCCCATAAAAAATGGCATCTTGAATGAGACATCCTTATTATACGACTGACGAGCAGTGTTACAACAGGGTTCAAGCTCGTTAAAAAATAAACCCGCCACGAGCAATTTTAGCGCATAGTTCAAGCTCGTTAAAAAATAAACATAAGATATGACCAAATGTTTCCCCCAAAGTTTAGGCTCAGTAAAAAATGAACCAGTAAATAACCATTGTGAATGCCTTATTGTTAGCTTTTGAGCCTTGGTCGTGTTCTCATCATCACCTCCACTCTGTTTTTAGCCAATCATTCACCTCCATATGATTGTTTACCCTTTCAAGGAACAACTGCAAAGAGTGATTCTATTAGCCATCCTTGTGACATTGCCATGATTGGAAAATTCCAAACCTTACCTCGAATTAGTTGCTACCCGAAATCATCACTCGTTCCTAAAAAATGAGTCTCCTTTAAGCTCTTTTCAACTAACTCGTATTATATGAAAAGATTGCCGAGCGATTAGCCTCTCCGGCTCATTAAAGTCATCGGAAATATTATCCCTTATCTATATTTTAATCTTTTTAGACCTGAGGGATTATTACACAAAAGGATCGAGCGCTTGTCTTGTTCGGCTCGTTAAAACTATCGAAAAATCATCCCCTTCATATTATTTTATGCTTTTTCGGACTTAAGGGATTATATGAAAAAAAATAATCTTTGGAGTCTCCTTTCCATCCCTTTCAGACTCTCTAAAATTGAAAAGGACCAAGTTATCTTTGTCATTAAACTCGTTAAAACCGAATAGCGACAAACTCATCTAAATGGACGAGAACGAGTTTCACTGTCACTAGGCTCGCTAAAATATAGTGACAGGTTCGCCCGAAGGGCAGATTATAAAACAAGCATATGTTATCCTCGTCAAGCTTGACAAAACTAAAGAGGCACTGGTCAGCAATGACTGGGGAAAATTGGGAAGAAAACTTGAAAAAGATTTATTGGTAGCAAGTTGCTCTTGAACATGACACTTTCCTTCCGCATCCAAGCCAGGTTGGGTTGTTTCGTTCACTGGTCACACCATTGGTCAGTCACACCATCCATCTTTGGGGTTAACGCTACCAATCCATCATCAGTGTCGCCGATATGTTCAAGAGATGTCATTCAGACAATTCGCCTATGCCTCACCCACTGCAATACATTCATGCTCCATTCTTTCATGACTGCCACCCTGAACCCTGTATCATTAGATTTTTTTCACCTCCAAAATCATTTCCTTCGTTCCGTGTCGTAGATGTGGGATTCATTAAGGCCCTCCTACGATGGGTCACTTCTTGTTGACATCAGCTCATTATCCAAGAAGTTGACCTAGGGACAACCCTTTCAGTACATTGAAGCTTGCATGCCTCAATGGCAAGTTTCTCACTTTCGGCAACAGGTTTACATTAATGGCCTTCGACTGAGAGATTTTATGTGGTGTTTGATGCCAAGTCCTTTTTCACTCCACACGAATTATACTGCAGTACCTTGAGGGTCATTGTCATTATTGGTGATTCCTCTCGCGCCTGCTAACAACTTACATCATTGGCTGGTAATTAGGCAATGTCTTTCCATGTTCAACTCCAGAACATTTTTCACATGGATTGACTTGTACTCCGAGTGAAGATTGAACGAGTTTTGAAGACCTCGGATCTAGTTTCATCCATCCGGGCTACGATATATTCAGGAA
>APFE030879242.1:40831-88646 GCA_000404065.3 Pinus taeda
AAAATGAATTTATAAAGCTGAGCATGGGAATGCCCGCCTCAGGTAGATTATGAAAAAATGTTGTCAAGATAATGTATTGTATTGTATCTTATTACAGGTTGCCTCCCAGCTCGAAATAGATTCAGATCCTCATGGTAAATCATTTCACCCGACATCAAAAGATTAACGACCTCATGCTTTAGGGGGAAACTGTTATAGACATTTTTTGGCACTTCAACCCCAATCATAAATGTCCATAAACTGAGGGCTCCTAAGTCCCTGAAAGTGTTGCTTCACTGCCTAAAGGAACAAGGTCAGCTGATTACATCATCTCCTAGAAGGCATCCACTAAAAACTGCTTAGAAATGGTCAAAATTGGACCATACTGAAAACCCAGTGCAGAGGGTGCGATGCATATCACCTTCCCAGTGTAAAGGGTGCGATGCATACTGAATTACCCCTCTATAGGGTGTGATGGTCGGGAATGGACAAAAGGTAGGGATAAATTGTGAGGTGGAAGATCATGGAATCTTCCAGAATCTTCCCCTCTAACACTTGCCTCTCTATTTTCGACCAGGGATGAGTAAGAGATCATCATTCTCCAAGTGGAATCAAGAACTATAAGAGAGAGGACACTAATCAAAACCCCAAAAGATGACTCACCCCTACAATCATCTATATATGGATCCCTCATCACAGAGATCCGGAGGCTGGAATCTTGTATCTTGTAGAGAAGTGATGTTGGTTTTGTGGTGTAACTTCATAGTGTTGGGTGATCTAAGCTTTACATGAGGTGAAGAAGGGCTTTCTTGCTAGAGGATGATGTTGGGTCAAAACATATGGTTGTAATCCTCTTGCTACTCTTGATCTTAATAAAGCTATTCAAGTTTTCCTCAATATTCTTGTATGTTTCATTATATATGGATTTGTATGGTTAACACATATCTGCTCCTGTGTTATTTATGAATATAGATCTCTGTTCTTCGATAGTAGTATGTTTCTTTGATTCCACAGGTGCTCTTTGAAGCTGGGCAGATGAAGAAGAAGCGGAAAAGGCCTATCAGGAAGGAGAGGAATCAAACAAGGGAACTAAGCACAAGACTAAGGTTGGTGCCCTTTGTTCCACTCTTATCTATTTTCATAAAGGAAAGTGAAAGTAGACTTTACTTGTTTGTTTCTAAGATAGCTACCAGTCTGAGTGGGAATAGCAGCTCCGAGTGGACACTATTCCCGGTAACAAGGGGGAAAACCTTAATAAGCATGTCAGAGGCATACATAAACTACTTCTCTGAAGGAACAACCTCTTATTATCTCAATAAGTCAAGATCCCTCTTCCGCCTCTGAGATGAATAAGTGTTATGCATAATTATGAAGATGAAAAATGAAAAAATGAAAAAGAAAAAAAAGAAAGAAAAAAAGAAAGAAAAAAAGAAAGAAAAATGAATAAGAAAAAAGAAGAGAAAGGCTTCCTATGTAGGGAGGTGATGCAACTAACTCCCCTGGGGTACTGACGAGGCTCACTGGAAGCAGAGCCATGCTTGTGTTCCTACGTGACTCTGTTGGGGTACTACCTAGGCCTGCTCGTAGCAGAGCAACACCAAAGATTATAAGACTCTGAAAACTATATTGTTTGTGCATCATATACTCATCGACCCCAATCAAAATAATTGTGCTGGCTTGGCTTGGAATGTGTGTCGAATGACCAAGGACTTGGTAGATGCTACATATTACAACAAAGAAAGTGTGGAAACCAAGACGAACTGAGAACTAAACAATACTGCCAGAGATGTTAGACTTTCTTTTCATGAACAAGGTCCACTAAGAGAGCTGGAGTTCTACAAGTGTGTCTCTGAGTGCTGTAGTGGGTACAAACACCCTCCAAAATTTTACCTTAGCTTCGTTTTGGAGCCTCCCTACCAACCTTTCACAACAAAATGTCTTGTCTTGCCAAGTACACAAGCTTCAATGATTTTCTTGCAAAATAATAGCCTGTCCATCAAATCTTGTTGCATCCCCCTCACAAGCTGTTGCAACAGACTTGGCCCAGCTGCAGGCTAAGCATCTCCCTTTAGAAATTATGAAATTCTGGAGGGAAACGAGCCTTCCCTCCAGAAATTGCACAATTCTGTCTTGTAGCCTGTTGGGCTCCATAATTGCGCAAATTTGTCTATCACTGTTCACTGAGAAAATTGTGTAATTCCTCCCAACAAGGTTGTTCAGCCTAGAAATTGCGCAATTCTGGGTAGTAGTTTGCTGCTCAGCCCAGAAATTCTACAATCAGTCTACATCAATCAGCCACTCTATCGTGAAATTGCGTAATCCCTCTGGGCAGCTAACCCAACTCCCTCCCAGAAATGCACATTTTTTTCCTCCTAGCTCAGCAAACTATTGCATGTGCAGTTGAATTGACCGGTTCCCTTCGAGACTGAGAAAAACTAATTTGCATGCATCGGTTTCTCCTCCCAACGCAGCATGCAAAGGCATCCTTTGATTTAGGGATCTATTTTTAGCAGCTGGAGGCTACATGCACCTCCTGCCAAGTGTCACTTTTCCTAGATTTATGGAATTCACGTTACAACATCGATCTTATCAAAACTCATCAACCGGACACTACAGATTTCACTCCTCACATTGATTTTGTAGCTCTAGCATCCCACATTTCATTTATGAGTTGTCAGCACAATTAGGTCAGCTGTTTTGGGGTAACCCTACTTTTGATGTCTCGCACTGCGTTTTTGGTGTTTTTTGTGTTTCACTTCGTATGAATGTTTTTTGCTTGATTTCAGTGAGTTCTTGATGTTCGTTTTGATAAATACTAGCTTGTATTAGCATTGTTTCAATTTTCATTTGCATCTCATTGCTGTTGCATGCATGAAACTGTTTTGCACGGACGATCATCGTTAGGGTGACTCACTTCACACATATGCATGCTTTCCCTTTTTAGAATCTTGCACTTGTTGTTTGCTTGAATGATCACTCACTCTTGTTTGCACTCATCTCACCATGAATTTAGACTTCTCATGTTTTCAGTCGCTCATCGCTTGGACTGGGCTGCCTTGGTCGAGAACGTGCCTTTTGCGGCTAGCACTGTGCATTTTTGGAAGGGAATGCTCTGCCTTCCGTCCAGAAATTACGCAAGCCTAGCATGGCACTAACCTCCAAGCTTGCATTATGCAATTCATGGAGGCATTGTCCTGTTGGCCCTAGAAACTATGCAATGTAGTTTGTTGGTTGCAAGTCACTACTGATTGAAATTGTGCATTCCATAGTTTCATTCCTTAGCAGGCCAGGTTGTACTATGCATTGAGCAGTTCCAGTAGTCAATCTAATGCAAGAGCATCTAGCTAAGGACACCATGACCACGTGTTGGTCTCCACCAAGGTGGAAAAATTTATCAGTGTTTGGTTTCTTTGTGTTTGATTAGTCAAAGTAGAATGTCGGGACTTGCTTTTTTTAATTTCATTATTAGTTAGGGAACAATATAGTTAGTTATGGTCACTGTCAACAATGTCTGTCTTTTAGTGAGTAATTCATATTATAACTGTTTCTTTCGTTTAAAACAAAAAAAATACATCTATGTCAATTGTAAAATCTTGCAATGCAAGGAGAACCGAATGCGTTAACACTTATGTAACTAATAAAAGAAACATCTGAGGTGTAACTGTGCACAGTTCAGGTAACTGTGAGCAAACAATACATATATGAAATGTAAATCATTTTGATGGGTTCAACATACGAGAATAGTAATAGAATATAGAGAATAATCTTCTTCCATACAGGTCCATCTGTAACAGTTATTGTAATGTCTATCTACTTCTTCTTAATCATTGAGTAAACCAGATAAGCAGATACAGTGCATGTCTATCCTTTTCATTCATTTTATCTCCTAAAGAACAGTAAGTAGACAAAGAAAAATTGCACAGGAATTTCTACCATGAAGGCTGGCAAACGAAAAGCCGAGACCACGACTGGAAGATCCAAATACATTACGAACAGTTCAACCGAGAATGAACTTATAATTATTGAGTAACAAAACCTAGGACATAGGTAACAAATACAACTGAATACATTGTATTTATTTTCATTCCAAACAGAAAAATATTTGTATCCATATTATAGTACATAGATAATCCATCGAACAGCAAAAGAACCTAACAAACCAGCAAAACCCTAAGGCAAGGGTTTTGGATGACCTCTAGCACAGAGGTTCACAATTACAAACTTTGCGAACTCAAACAAGGGGTTATATCAACTAACCTAGGTCGCGTATCGACGATAGATAGGTATAGGCGAACCAGAATCGGTACTCTGCCCTACAAAACTGGCAAAGACTAAGTATTAAAACCAAAATGACAACAGTAGTAAAGCCTACAAGGATAGAGCCAAAGTGTTCACACTAACCACGCCAAAGAACGAACCCCCAACCTGTGCAATTAAAAATAGGGCAACATTGTCAATCCCAAACAAAGAGTAGGAATAGCGAGAAGTAAATGAAGCGTAAAGAAATTGCCTACATAATGAATGAATCGATTACCTAGAGGTTTAGTCGCGTGGGAGGAATGCAAACCCACTGAGCCACAGTCCATGGTGACAGCCTGAGACCAAGGAGCCATTCTTGTTAGAGCCGTAGGAAGACAGAGGAGAAAGACGAATCATGGAGAGATACCTTACCTAAAGCGAATTGCGAGCAGGAGGAAGCCACCACATTTGTGAGCTACAGCATGCATACCCATTAACCAAATTTAATAAGCAGGAGAATCACAATCAAACTAGAAAATCGGAGCAAATACAAGTCAAGCAACTGAACAGAACATACAGTAGCTATTTTCTTACACAAACGAGCAGAACCATCACTCTGTGCCCAAGGAACTGAGCCCATAAGTCACTAGGACAAATGCAGGTGCCATACTCACAAGCAACACATCCCATAGACAATGGACATAGAGCCGTGGCTTAACACCACACATTTGCAGCACGAAAACCTTGTTTCTAGACTAAACCCTCAGTGTAGCAGAGTCATAGAACACAAATGAAAGAGTGATAATAGAAGGTAGGGTTTTGGCATAGGCCGAGGAGCGGGAAAACAATAACCAAGGCAAGGACTGACAGCACAACAAAATTAATGACTGTCATAAATGCCACCCAAATGAAGTCTAGAACCATCTCACCATTAATCTCTAATCGCTGGAGTTAAAACCCAAATCATTGTTTAATTATATAATTGTTGATTAAGCATCATATTATTGTTAACCATCAGAGTTTGGAATTGTAGGCTGGACCCATGATATTGGTATCAGAGCATGATTTAGTGTTTTATTGAGAAATGGATGTTGGAAGACGAGGATGTGGAAGAGGTGCTCGAAGAGCATTAGATGAGGGATTGCGAGAGGAGATCAGGATCCTTACTACCCATTTGGAGGCAGTTGAAGTAGGAAGGAGAAGGGATCCAAAGGTAGGAGATGACAATAAAGAAGAAGACATAGTGAAAACAGATGGATCGGATGAAGAAGGGTTAGAAATGAGACCGTTGAGGTTGGTCCTATTGGTGAGCAGCAAACCTAAACCAGAAATCCCGAATTATGATGGCAGCTTGTGCACAGTGGTTCTGTTGGACTGGATCAGTGAGCTGGATAAGTATTCCGAGTGTGAAGAGATCAGTGAAGATCGGAGAGTTAATTTTGTTGCAACAAAGTTGAAGGGACACGCAGCCCTGTGGTGGGACAGTGTCCAAACAAAGAAAAGGAGGATGAACAAGTTTCCAATCAAAAAATGGTCAAGAATGGTGGCCAGGTTGAAAGGTAGATTTCTGCCTAAGGATTACCAGATTACACTACATCGGCAAGTGCAGAATCTGAAGCAGAAAGGGATGATAGTAAGGGAGTACACTTAAGAATTCTACTGAGTAAATTAAAGAGTTGGTTATACAGAAGACACCCCGGAGAAAACAACAAAGTATGTGAATGGTTTAAGGTTAGACATATTAGATGAAATTAGCATTCTTTCCCTGAAAGACATAGAAGCATATAAAAGTGCTATGAAAGCAGAGGAAAAGATCACTAGGAAACAAAATGCTAGGAGAGGATGGGGAACTAGAAGAGGAAGAGGACAGTCTTATGGCAGAGGATGGACTACCAGCAATCGTGAAAAAGGCAGCAATTTCAAAACTTCCAGGACAGCACAAAAAGGTGACAGCACGAGAGGTGGCAGACCATATCAGTGAGGTAGGGGAAATGGCTGAGGCAAAGGCGCTAGTTATCAATGTTACAGGTGCCACAAGTGGAGGCACAAATATTTTGAGTGTCTTGAGGTGAAACAAGCTAGATAGAGAGGTGCGCATGTCACACAACCAGAGGAAGCAGAGGCACCTCCCCAAGAAGCAGAAACTGTGCTAAAAACAGGGGAAGCCTTAGTTTTGAACAAGGTGTTGTTGAAACCAGCGAAACAAACAGCTGAACAAACTCAAAGGAAAGCTTTCTTCTGGACAGTTTGTAGTCACATGGCAAATGTTGTAAGCTAATTATTGATAGTGGGAGCACAGACAATCTGGTTGCCATGGAGATGGTGGAGAAGTTGGGGTTGAAGCGGTTGAAGCACCCCACTCCTTACAAGGTACCATGGCTACAAAGAGGCCATCAATTGTTGGTGGATGTGCAGTGCGAAGTGGAGTTTCATATCGACGGGTATAAGGATATAGTAATTTGTGACATAATGCCACCAGATGTATGTTACATACTACTAGGAAGGCCATGGCAGTATGATAGGAAAGTAGTACATGATGAGAAGACAAACTGTTATAAGTTTGTCAAAAATGGGATCAAGCACATGCTTGTGCCCATCAAGGAAGAAGAGACAACGGAAACAAGTGGGACAAGAGTGTTATTAATGGGTGGAAAATAGTTTTTGAAATAGATTAAAGACAACGAAGTAAGCTATGTTGTTGTAAAAAGAGCAAAGACGGTGCTGCTACACACAGAGGTGTCAGATTTGCCCACATAAATTCAATCGATTTTGTAGGAATTTAGTGATTTAGTGGTGGATGACTTACCAAATAAACTGCCCCCTAAGAGAAGTATACGTCATCATATTGAATTTATACCTGGAGTAAATTTTCCCAATAAGGCAGCATATCGAATGAGCCCCAAAGACAATGAGGAGATAAGAAAATAGGTGCAAGAATTGCTAGATAAAGGGTTGATAAGGGAGAGTTTGAGCCCCTGCACAGTTCCAATAGTTCTCGCTCCCAAGAAAGGAGGAGAATAGCGAATGTGCACAGATTCAAGGGTCATCAACAAGATTACCATCCGATACATGTTTCCACTGACACGGATGGACGATATGATGGACTACTTAGCGGGGTAGCATATTTTTCAAAGATTGATTTAAAGAGTGGGTATCATCAGATTCGAATCCGAGAAGGGGATGAGTGGAAGATAACCTTCAAAACTAATGAAGGACTATATGAGTTGTTGGTAATGCCATTCAGACTGAGCACTGCACCTAGTACCTTTATGTTGTTAATGAACGAAATGCTAAAGGAATTCATTGGGAAGTTTGTAATAGTGTACCTAGATGATATACTAATTTTCAGCAAGACGAGGGAGGAACACTTTCCACATGTTCGAAAAATGCTGGAACAATTGTAGCAGAATAAGCTGCTGATAAATCTGAAAAAGTGTACTTTTCTACAAAACGAATTGGGTTATTTGGGTTTCATGATTGCAAAAAATGAGTTGAAGATGGACCCAGAGAAGATTGCAGCAATTTTCAGCTGGCCATCCCTGAAAAGTCTATTTGAGGTACGTAGTTTTCATGGGCTGGTAAGTTTTTACCAAAAATTTATAAGGAATTTCAGTGAAATCTACGCACTTATGTTGGATACTATAAATAAGGCAAGTCAGCCTTTTTGTTGGACCGAGGCAGCAGAGAGAAGTTTTTAGCTATTGAAGAAGAAGATCATAGAGAGACCGGTCCTGAGATTGCCAGATTTTAAAAAGCTTTTTCAGGTTCACTGTGATGCGAGACGTATAGCCATTGGAGATGTACTCAGCTAAGAAGATAAACCTGTTGCATTTTTCAGTGAGAAGCTGAACGAAAGTGGGCAGAAGTATTCATCTTATGACAAAGAATTCTATGTTGTCATCAGAGCACTGAAGCATTGAAGACACTATTTGCTGGGAAATGAGTTTTTTTTATTCTCGGATAATTTTGCACTCCAATATGTGATGTAACAGCACAAGCTGAATCACAAGCATGCTAAGTGGCTTGAATATTTGTAGAGTTTCACCTTTGTGTTGAAACACATCATCGGTTAGGCCAACAAGGTGGTGGATGCCTTGAGCAGAAGAGCCTTACTCTTGCAAGAGAGTACGATACAAGTGTTGGGCTTTGAGCACTTGAAAGACTTGTATCAGACTGACACGAATTTCAAGGAGGCTTACGAAGCATGTCAGAATCCTTTGGTGAGAAACAATAGTCTGTAGTTGGACTATAATTTGCAGGAGAAGCTCTTGTTTAGAGGAGGACAGTTATGCATTCCTGACTGCTCAATGAGAGAGAATATCATTCGAGAGAAGCATAGTGGAGGTCTAGCTAGACATTTCGGCATAGACAAGACATTAGAGCAACTCAGCCATTTTTATTATTGGCCAAAAATGCGAAGGGATGTGCAGAGATTTGTGACCAAATATAACGTACGTTAGTTGGGAAAGGGACACTGTCAAAATATGGGACTTTACACGCCATTGCCCATTCCAGGTAGACCGTGGGACTCAGTCAGCTTGGACTTCGTCTTGGGTCTACCAAGGAAATAGCGCGGTTATGATTCAGTGATGGTAGTAGTGGACCGATTTTTGAAGATGGCACATTTCATCCCTTGTAGAAAAAACAGCGATGCCACTCACGTGGCCCACTTGTTCTTTACAGAGATTGTCAAGCTACATGGTCTACCTAAGTCCATCCTCTCTAACAATGACGTGAACTTTACAGGGTACTTTTGGCACACCCTATGGAAGAAGATGGACATGCAGTTAAGTTTTAGCTCTGCTTATCACTCGCAGATTGATGAGAAAACAGAGGTGGTAAACAAAAGTCTGGGGAACCTACTATGAAGTTTGGTTGGTGAAAATTCATGAATGTGGGATCGAGTACTTGCCCAAGCGAAGTTCGCTTATAACGAGTCGCCCAATCACAACATGGGTTACATTCCTTTCCAAATCTTGTATGGCATGCATCCTCACAAAGTGCACGAGTTACGAGATCTAGGATAGTAGGAGAGATAAAGTGCTAATGGGGAAGAATTTTCTAAAGTGATGAATGATTTTTATGAGCAGGTGAAAATAAAGTTGCAGGATAGCAGTCAAAAATATAAGTAGCGAGCAGATTTGAAGCGGAGAGACGTACAGTTCAACATGGGGGATGAAGTCCTCGTACATCTTTGCAAGGAACGTTTTCCTAGAGGTGCATACAACAAACTTAAGTACAAAAAGGCAGGTCCTTGCAATATTCTTCGGAAATTTTTAGCTAATGCTTATGAAATACAGCTGCGACTAGGAATAGGCATCTCGCCCATCTTTAATGCGGCAGACCTATTTCCATACACTGCTGATCTAGAAGAAGAAGATGGTACTGCATGGCCTATAAGGGACACACGGGAGGGAAGGGATACTTGGATGAGACAAATGCCTTATGTTTAGCCCCCCGAGATCGAGAGGATCCTTGACACTTAGGTGGCCAAGTGAACTCAATGGAAAGATTATTTGCAATATCTGGTCAAGTGGAAGAACCGTCCTATTGAGGACAGTTCGTGGCTTAACGCCAGGTAGATAGAGCAGGCGGGTTATTTAGTCCAGAAACTCATGGATCGGAGTCATGATTTCTTTTTACCTCGGAAGCATGATGCAAGAGCATCCAGCTAAGGGCACCATGACCAGTTGTTGGTCTCTACCAAGGTGGAAAGATTTATCAGTGTTTGGTTTCTTTGTGTTTGATTAGTCAAAGCAGAATGTAGGGAATTTTTTTCTTTAATTTCAATATTAGTTAGGGAACAATATAGTTAGTTAGGATCACTGTCAATAATGTCTGTCTTTTAGTGAGTAATTCATCTATGTCAATTGTAAAATCTTGCAATGCAAGGAGAACCGAATGACTTAACAGTTATATAACGAATAAAAGAAACAAGTGAAGCGTAACTATGCATAGTTCAGGTAACTGTGAGCAAACAATACAAATATGAAATGTAAATCATTCCGAGGGGTTTAGCATACGAGAACAGTAATAGAATACAAAGAATAATCTTCTCCATACAAGTCCATTTGTAATAGTTATTGTAATGTCTATCTACTTCTTCTTAATCATTGAGTAAATCAAATGAGCAGATACAGTGCATGTCTATCCTTTTCATTCATTTTCTCTCCTAAGGAACAGTAAGTAGACAAAGAAAATTGCACAGAAATTTCCAGCACGAAGGCTACCAAACGACAAACTGAGACCATGACCATAAGATCCAAATACATTACGAACAGTTCGACCACGAATGAGCATATAATCATTGAGTAACACAACCCAGGACAAAGGTAACAAATACAACCAAATACATTGTATTTCTATTCATTCCAAACAGAAAAATATTTGTATACATATTATAGTCCACAGATAATCCATCGAACAACAAAAGAACCTAACAAACCAGTAAAACCCTAAGGCGAGGGTTTTGGACAACCTCCAACACAGAGGTTCACAATTACAAACTTTGTGAAATCAAACAAGGGTTTGTATCAACTAACCCAAGTCGCATAACGATGACAGATAGGTACAGGTGAACCAGAATCAGGACTCTACCCTACAAAACTGGCAGAGACTAACTATTAAAATAAAAATGGCAATAGTAGTAGAGCCTACCAGGACAGAGCCGAAGCGTTCACACTAACCACGCGAAAGAACGAACCCCGAACCTGTGCAGTTAAAAATAGGGCAACATTGTCAGTCCCAAACGAAGAGTAGGAATAGAGATAAGTAAACGAAGCATAAAAAAATTGCCTACACTGTGACTGAATTGATCACCTGGAGGTTTAGTCGCGTGGGAGTAATGCAAACCCATTAAGCCACAATCCATGGTGACAGCCTGAGACCGAGGAGCCATTCTTGTTAGCACTGGAAGAAGACAGAGGAGAAAGACGAATCATGGAGAGATAGCTTACTAGAGCAAATTGCGAGTAGGAGGAGGCAACCATAGCTATGACCTATAACATGCACACTCATTAACCAAATTTAATAAGTAGGATAATCACAATCAAACTAGAATAACGGAGCAAATACAAGTCGAGCAACTGAACAGAACATACAATAGCCATTTTCTTACACAAACGAGCAAAACCATCACTCTGTGCCCAAGGAACAGAGCCCATAAGTCACCAGGACAAACGCAAGTGCCATACTCACAAGCAGCATAGCCCATATCCGACGCACGCAAAGCTGTGGCTTAACACCACACACTTGCAGCACAAAAACCTTGTTTCTAGACCAAATCCTCAGCGCAGCAAAGTCACAAAACAAAAATAAAAGAGTGACAATAGAAGGTAGGGTTTTGGCATAGACTTAGGAATGGGAAAATAATAACCAAGGCAAGGACTGCCAACACAACAACATTAATGACTATCATAAATGCCACCCAAACAAAGTCCATAACCATCTCACCATTAATCTCTAATCACTAGAGTTAAAACCCAAATCATTGTTTAATTATATAATTGTTGATTAAGTAATCATATTATTGTTAACCATCAGATTTTGGAATTGCAGGCTGGACCCATCACAATCAGCCTCCCAATAGCCTAGATGGTGCCCTGCATAGTTTTGACAATCAGTCTCTCAATCTCCTGGAGGAAATTGCGCAACCTTCATGTTTAGTGACACATGTATGTTGCAAGTCAATTCTCAAGTTTATTGTGGTTTTCAACTCACATATTGCTTGCCATGAGTGTTGTTATGTCTCCAGGCATCACAGGTGTTCATTTGTCTCTCAATAGCACAAGTACAATGGCCTTCAAGAGAGTAGAGTCAAAGACACCGTTAAGAGCACAACAGGGGTTGTAGCTAAGAAAGTTTCTATGAGCTTGCCTACTTGTGAAGACATCAAGTTGTTCATAGACAAGGACACCAAGATAATATGGCAACAACATCACAATGAGCAGCACCATCAGCAGTAGCCGAAGGCAACACAACTGCATGCGGTGAATGCAAGAGGAAGGCTGTTGATAACACATAGGCAAAACAAAGTTACAAGCTCAAGTGGATCCACTTGTGATGAAAAAAACTTTGGAGATTGAGGCTATGAGGTGATGACATGACGAAATGATCGCACAAGGGCAGAGAAAAGAACAGAGAAGGAGTTGGAGGTGATGAAGCAACAACTCGAGGAAGAACAAGAGCTGCATAGATGAGAGAATGAGTTGTAGCAGGAACAGGTACAACAACGGGTTCAACATGCATAGATAGATGAAACCGTGCCCTTACAAGTTATAGATCCATCCTAGTAGTTGGCACGGAGCAGACAGGTGAGTGGTGTTGTTGATCACATGCAAGGGAATTCAGCAACATGCATGTCATTGTGCACACACATGTGATCCAACCCATTTGGCACACTCACTGAGACCAAGACATGAAGCAAGTCCAACTGGACTTGAACATGCAGTTGACAGTTGATGTGCACGACCACTAGCACACACTAGAAGATTAGCACAGACACTATGCATCAGTGTGTTTCCAGTTTTGTTGCACCCAAGAAAACCATGTGCATGGTAGCAGATGAGTTGGATGGAGGAGCCATACAAATGCAACTAGATGCAACAGAGGCAACATATTGCTTGAGCAAGATGTCACCATGGAGCACATGCACACCATCACGGACAACCAAGCTTGGAATCAGCTCACCATTTTCACCATCATAAGCATGTCAAAGAGTTGGTCTCATCACAATGGATCGAGCGTCAGTGATGCCTTGCATGGCTTGCTCAAGCCATTTTGTCTAACATGGGGACATGTGCATTGTAATGTAACGTCTTGTCAAGTGGAAGTTCAAGTGTCGATAGTTGGATGTAACATTCATAGAGTAGATGAAGAGTCATGAGGGTAGATGAACTGCCACAAAAGGGAATGTCAAGGGTCACCCCACCCTTTGCTATAAATAAAACCTTATAACTCATTGTAAAGGCTTTTGGTCAGCCAAGCTTCCAATAGGACTATCTTAGAAAGAGCTTGGACAATATTGTAGTGAGCCTTAGCTTCTCCACTGCACAGAGCTAGTATATCTCTTTGGAGGAGCAGGCGATTATGGATGTAACTTTCCACTATTAGGACTAGCGGGTGTACATGGATGTATTGTATGGCTGGAACTTACACTCCTTAATATAATAGAGTGAGCATGTTTTCATGCATATGTTTTTATTGTAGTTGGACTATTCTAGTTGTTGTAACAATGTATGTTATTTAACTTACGCATTTGTGTATGAACTATTTTGTATGCAATTGTATGAATCATGTTGCAGATGTGTTGTTGGTTTGAACATCACTTTGGATTGCTCGCTATATTTTTTTCCAGCTAGTGATGCATCTTTTCTCATGTGTTCCCTTCCAGCCCTTACTATTACAGGTTTCCAAGGGGCACACTCACCTCACACTCTTTGTGTTAGAACCTCTCATGCACCTTCTTTGACTCACTGCAGCTGTCACACCCTTGCTACCAAGAGAGACATCTTACTTGCCTCTGTGAAAAATCGCGGTCAAGGCATTGACGTATGACTCACTGCTGGGACTCCTACACGAAACAGTCTGAGATCGAATTGAGACTTCTTATCGGGGAGATCCCCTTACCTATTGGTAGGTCGAGCACCGTCAACATGCTCATAATTAAAGATTACAATATTCATATTCAATCATTACAAAAAAATTCTTATTTATCTAAAAGCTACATAAATATATAATTTTATTCAACATAACTAATAACATTTACATGTACTACACTAATTTCCCACCATTACATCATTCATCACTATCATTTTAACCATATTCTTTTACTTCTTATAATTATTATTTTATTCTCACCAAACTCACACGAATGTAACTGACACGAATGTAATGTAATATCACCAGTAAATCTCAATATTCTAACAACATAAATATAAACTCACCATTAAACCCATATTTCTTTACAATTGAATCTATAAATAAAAGCACGAAGACCCAAATTATGCTATAGACAATCCTACAAAGTGTCTATGCATGCAAAATGCTCATAGGAATGCCTACTTAAAGTATAGGGCTTCACATATATGAGGGTATCATAATGTATGTTACATAGTAATTTAATTTAAATTTGATTTTGAATTTCCTAATTAGATAAACAATATTAAAAAAAGTTATTATAAATATATAATTTTCGAATTTAATTTTAAATAAAATAGAAAATAATCTTGTAATTTCTAGTTTTAAATTTAAAAATATTTTATTAATGATAAACCATTAAATCTGAAACATAATTGGTATTAATTTTTTCTATATCCATTAGGTCCAAAAGGGTAAATGTTGATATTTTATTTATACAATAAATTGTAGAAGTTTGGATATTTCTATTTTTTTTTTTATATAACTTTTAAGATTTTGAGTTTTGATTTTTGGAAATTTAATTTAATTTTATAACTATATATATTTTTTTAATGTTGTATAAATGATAAGTTTTAGAATTTTCTAATTAGAATTTCGTAACACTACTATTTGTGAAATGGTAATATTTCATCATTTAGATAAATTTAGTTTTTTAGAAAACTTTTGAAGTATTTGGATTGTATAATGAATTTTTTCAATTTCTATTCATATTTTGTACATAGTTAATTAGGAAATATTTTGTATATAGTCAATTACCAAATATTTTTGGAAATAGATAAAAAACAAGTCTCCTTAAAATATTGTTATATTTTTATTTTGTTTAAATCTATGTTATGAATAGAGTGAGACTAATCCACATGTTCGATATATGAATGATTTACACCATGAAAAAATATTCTGATCAACATTATGCATTGCTTTGTAAAGCTAAATGCTCCTTGGCACAAATTTATTGCCACAATTAAATCCTATTCTCAACCTTCTCCATAAAATTTGAACGTGAAACATGATAAAGGTTAAATTCCACATAAAACAACTCATCTAAAGTGACTACTTCATTTTCATATTAAATAAGCATTTTTTTTTAATACTTAGCCTAATCTGTAACTAAAATATACAATCATCGTTATCGTTACCACTTGAAATCACATAACGTTGATATTCAGAAAAACACTTCTATACTAAGAAAAACCCTCAGATTCAATATGATAGACCACCATGATTCGAATTAAAATAAATAACATTTCCATTGAAGCTCCCCACCACTCATTCTAATTAATTATAAAACATTTACGACTTTAAAATAAATGATTGGATTATTATCAATTTAACATTTTTTAGTTGTGGGTTGGAACGAGTTAAGTTGAAATATTTTATTAATCAAATTGATCTAAATGAACTACCCCTACCTTATTTTAATAATCAGTTTTTTTTCTTCTTAATACTAGATAATAAAATTAGATAAAGGCTCTCTACAGTGGAGTGCTGTGATGAATCAAGGTGACCTCGTCGATGGCTTTTAATGGGTATCAAGGACAATGATGTTCAACAAGTTTAACAGTACCGTACCTAAGTTTTTCCCACTATGTAATGGGAAGAGAATTAGCAAAGACCTTTAATGGGCATACCTGTATACTGGCATAGCGATTGAGGGTCTTAGCGCAGACTGGCAGCAGAACTGGTCAGCCCCAATGAGAATCTATTGAAATGTAGGTATCCAATGCTAGCATTCTGACAATTGCGTTTTCTACTTGATCTGACCCTAACTTCTTCTCTGCACTCTGTTCTTCTCATGGGAGCTGAGACTTAGCAACAGTGACAGTCTCTCAAAGGCGGTCCTGCAGCTGTTGGATACAAATACGACTCTGATCATTAGTATGAACATCTTCGGCAGCATGACAAGGCACTTGATGACTGAAAGAATTCAACATTAATGATCAGAATGATAAAGAAGGCACTTGCCAATGATTATCAGAGTCATGAGGAAGAAGGTCATGAGAAGCACAAGAATTTTCCAAATGCATTCCTAATATTAACGCCATTTCGTCATCAATTACCATTGCATTTTCTTCTGGACCTAACCTAAACTCTTCTTTCCACTCCGTTCTTATTTTTGGGGGAGCTGATACTGAGCAGCAATGGCAGTTCATCTCTCAGGGGCTGTGAGTCGCAGTACCCTTTAGGAGTTGCTGTAACTGATGGGAAAAAACATGATTCTGATCCTTAATTTTAACATTAGTTGATCATCAAGATCAGAATCGTGTTTTTTTCCATACCGGCTCCTGAAAGGGTACTTGGAGTCACAGCCCCTGAGAGAAGAACTGCCATTGCTCCTCAGTATCAGCACTACAAGAGAAGAACGAAGCGGGACGAAAAATTTATGCTAGATCTACAAGAAAATGATTTTTTTCTGAGAAATGGGCGATCTGAAAAAACTATTCAAACGGTCAAAAGTTGAAAAACATGCGCTGCGTTTCTCAGGTTAGTCTGAGATGCTCTGGGACGTTCTTACGTCAATAGAAGAAAGCAATGGCTCATCTACTCGGGAAACGTGTTAGAGTACCTGTCAAAATTAATATCGTGTCTGGGCAATTACTCTCTCGTACAAGAATTCCCAGTCGGCATAAATTATAACCTACGTTAGGTTTTCATGCTCTGTCGTGTGGGCCGTGTTTTACAGGCTAATCATTGTCGTATCATTAACAGCGTATTAACCTAATGGATTTTACAAACTCTCTGTTAACCTAATGGATTTTACAAAATCAAAAGTTAAGATCGAATCAAGCTGGTTAATTATAATTTCACTGGTTCAAGGAGGTAATTTATGGGAAAACAATGGAAATTCTAACAATGAAACCCTAGTTACCGTTGTAAGTTTCAGTGTTCTAAGTGTTAGAGGGATTTTTGATTGTGCTGAATCCATTTCAAACATCAAAAGGACCATTCAAACAATCCCAAGATTGGATTTCTTAAAAATAATTTCGCCATCCAAGCTAAATTATGGCCTCATTAGACAAGGCTATCATAATTTTTGGCCCTAGATAATTTCACAGTGTTTTGGTCATGAACTAGAATCATATAACACTTCAATATTGAAATTCAGACTTGATTAGGTGTATGGTAGACATGATTAGGTAACTTCAATATTCAAATTTAGACATGATTAGGTGTATGGTTATTGTTAGAGTTGTCTTTTCCAATGCCTCATTTCCCTAGGAGCTAAGTGTGGTGAGTTGTAAGTTGAGATAGGGACTTGCATCTGCATTTGTCGTAGTTATCCTCAACTGACTCTGGGCTTCTTCCATTGCTATATAATGAAGGTATTTTATTACTTTTACACAAGATTATGAGTAATAGAATACTATTACATGGAATCAAAGCCTTGGTTGAGGTTCGATTCCCCGATTTGCCTTTGGAGGGTGTTGGATTTTCAAACTCACCTTGTTGGGAATCGATCACATGGACTAACCACCACTCTGGGATCCACCTAGGGACCACTCAAAAGGTAATGATAATAAGTTGGAAGTTTACTAATGCCTGCAGGTTTTGGTGTAACATAAAACCTAACGCGGTACCAGAGAAAGGTTTACATCATAAAAGAAATTACCCTAAGTTGTTACCCAAGCATCCTATCGGGAAGGCACCACACTGTTTACTATAATCCCCAGATTTGACAATGTAATTGCTACAAAATAATATCTAGTAATGTTCTCCATCACAAACAGTCCCAGTACAAATACCTTTAGTGGCAGAGTCCACAACCCCACACGGAGTCACATAATCACAACAAAAATCTCAAAGGGACTCATAGACTCATAAGAGGCCTATGTTGCCATTTCAGCGCAATGATAATTTTAGCGGCAGATTTTGTCAATGGGTTTTTCTCTATTTCTCTGCTTATTAGAGTTGTCTTTTCCAATAGGCATTTCCATATGAACTAAGTATGGTGAGTTATATGCTCACATAGGGACTTGCATCTATCCAATTGTCATATTTATCCTTAACGTACACTAAGCATCCTCCATTACCATATAATAGAAATATTTTATGTACTTTTACACAAAGTTATGAATAATAAAATACTCTTACAGTTATCACTATTAACCATAATATCAAAATATTTAAATTTTCCTAACTTTTTGGATTTATCCTAATTAAACCCCTTAACTATCACTTAAACCATTACCATTTGACACCCAAACATAAAATTTTATTACCAAATTCTAATAGTAAAACTAAAACTTACGAAAAGTTATACTGCACCTAATTTCCTTGTCCATAGGTTATAGAAAGTTTCATATGCTCGAGGATTTACGCTGGTCATAAAAGAAGGTTGTCTGTTGAGAATATGAAACTGAGAGAAATAAAACATACAGGGATTACTTGGAATGGAGATATCTTTTTGACAGCAACACTATAACCATCACAAGTTACAAGGTTGCTTGCATTTAAACATATTTTGAACCACATTTCATTTTCATTTTCACTTAATAGATAGCACACTACTATTATTGACAAATTCCACTGAAAGTCATTGTGAATGGTTGTTAAAACCCCATTTCCAACATAGAAGAGAGTTACATTCCAATGTACAAGACTCCTTGTGTAAGGACCTGCAATTCGACCGATGTGCGACTACGACCGGATGGAGAGGGCGCACGGGTGGAAGGTCGAACGAACAACATATGTGCGAGCTTAGACTTGTGCGAAGGCATTGGGGAATAATGCGAAGGCATGAAGGAGGGCGAGCTGATGTATATATGCGTAGGAGACATGATGTAAAACATATGGAGCGGAGCCATACTTAGACACAAAGCCGATGGCGTAGTTGTGGGAAGAAGGGGTGCGTAAGGCGTGGAGGACGAGTCGGCCTGGTGAGCCAACTCGCCCTGCCACCCGTATATACAAGTAAAGCGTGGAGCTCATTTGACAACAATCATTCGCTCATCACTCAACAAACAAACATCTTCACTCAAATAAGATAGGTGCAGGTCGAAGAGCGTGGTAGTAAAGGAAGAAAGGCACAGTTGGAGATGTGCCCATTCTTGGGCAAGGCCACACAGTAGTAAGTCGCTTGTCTTGGTGTTGGGTGACGGGCTTGGGCAGGGCCACCTGCCGGTTGGAGAAAGGTGTGCACGGTGTGTGTGGCGCCCAGGTGATGTGTAGGAGCGCCCGACGGTGAAAATGGAGGAGTGCCCAGTTTGTGCGACAACTTGGCACGGGATCTTGGGTGATTCGGGTGAGCGCTCGCCCATCGTGCAAGTGTGCACGATGACTTGGTGAAGTGTTGAGATTGTGGACAGAGGTGTGTCTCGGGTGGAGGTGCCCATGTGTGGAGACTTGGAGGTGTACCCAAGTTGGGAAAACAACATGATCATGCGACAAGGTGAATGAAGGGTTGGTGAGTCGTGCCGCGACCGTGTGGAGGTGCGAACAAGCTAGGAAATCGAGTATTACTGAAGATTTGGCTAAGTATGAAACTTGGGGTTTCCAAGTATACTTGTAAAGCCTATACATTGTAAAAGACTGTATAATATATCATTGGGCAGACTCATTGTTCAGGGAGTTGCCCTTCCCTTTATAATGTGCAATTGTATTCATCATTTATAATTGTTGTTGATAATGAATGTGTATGGGTGTTCATTGGTATAAAGGAAACATTAATATTACTTGGTTGAGAAACACAAACTAAGTAGGAGTAAGTTGTTAGGCATAGTCCACGAACATAAGTATTGGCGAAAAGAAAGTGTTCGGTGGTGCCGCATCTCGCCTAGCACGGTTGAAAGACTACCGTAGGATTGGGGGCATGACAGGTGGTATCAGAGCTGGTGAAGTGCAGAGGGGATTGGCGGACGAAGCTAATCCCACTGTCACTTCGTGACAGTTGGTATCAAAGCTGGTATCTGGGTTGATGAAGAAGTGTTGATCCCACTACACTATCGTGAGTTGGTATTAGAGCTCGGTCGGAGCTGGTGTAGAGCAGGGTTGCTCGTGACGAATTGCAAGTGTGGGACATGCTTGGAAGCTTGGGAGTTGGTGACAATGGAAGCAGGTACTTGCAGGTGAAGGAAGCTATTTCACACAAGTGGAACAAGGGCTGGTTCAGGTTGCAGGCATCTTGGTGAAGTTGTTGTATGGTTGAAACTAGATTGCAAAGAAGAAGGAAGCTGTTAGCAATGGCAGTTGAATCTCAGGTTGGGTCTAGTCATGGTGCGAAGGACACTACTATTGGGTTCATTGAAAAAGTGTTGGAGAAGATGGAGGACATGGAAGCCTTTTGGACTAACAAGATGGAATTGATTGAGAGAGATCAAGAGGCCAACTCGAAGATGAAGGAAAAGCTTGAGGAACTCCGGACTCAACATGAGTACACTAATCTTATGTGTACACAACTTGAAGTAAGGGTCAAGGAGGTTGAAGAGGCAAGAGACCAAGGTCTTGCAGAGATCGTGGACTTGCAGAAATCTCTTGACGAAGCAAGAGATGAGATCGCGGTGTTGAAGAAGGCCGTGAGACATAACTCAGGTGGAGGAGTGCCTCATGTGAAAGTCAAGGAGCCGGAATCTTACGATGGTACAAGAAGTGCAAAGACTCTGGCAACTTTCTATGGGACATAGAGCAATACTTGGAACAATTGGGTCTATCTGATGATGAGACAAAGGTCAAGGTAGCTGCTTAGTTCTTGACAAAGGATGCTAAGATGTGGTGGCGAAGACGGATGGATCAGACTGCCAATGGCAATGCTGGTGACATTACTTCATGGGATGAGATGAAGAAAGCTTTGCAGACCCATTTCAGTCCTCAGGATGAAATGTGGGAAGCAAGGATGAAGATAAAATTCATAAAGTAGATAGGGAACCTTCAGACATATCAGCGGGAGTTTGCAAGTGCGGTTCTAGAACTTCCTGACATGGCGGAGAGGAACAAGGTATTCAATTTCATTATTGGGTTGAAGCCTTGGGTACACAATGAAGTGAAGAGGCAGAGTATTAGAACACTTGAAGAAGCTTTTGCTACTATGGATAGGTTGGTGGAGCATTATGAGGAGACTTCTGATGATAGGAAGAAGAAGTCTGACAAGCTGAAAGATAAGAAGAAAGAGGATGCTTTGAAATCGGATGACAAGTTGAAGAGGAAGAAAGCCTTAAAGTGTTGGATATGTGTTGAACCACATATGGTGAAGAATTTCCCTTCTAGACTGAAAGTGGCTGCGATTGCACAATCTAATGCGAACAATGAAGAAGCTTATGTGGGGATGATGCAGATACTTGGTGGTGCTATTGCTACAGAGGTGATCTTTCGGAGGGATCCTGAGAGGAACAAGTTGGAGTATGTTCGGATGAAGGTTGGGGATGCTGATATACTCACTATGGTGGATAGTGGGGCCTCTCACAACTTCATGGGAGAAGATAATGCGAGAAGAATTGGGCTGAAATTTGTACCGGTGAAGGCACAGATGAAGACAGTCAATTCTCCTCCTAAGAATGTTCTTGGTGTAGCTGAAGAGGTGGACACAACACTTGGTGAGTGGATAGGGAAGGTTGAATTCACTATAGTGTGAATAGATGGCTACGAAGCTGTGCTCGGAATGGAATTCTTGAAACAATTCAATGCTATGATTTTTTGACATTTGAAGAAACTGTACATTTATGATGGAAGGGAAGATGTACTCATTGGTGTTCCAACCATTGGAGTGACAAACCCTGATTGTAAGTTGGCAGTGATGCAAATGGAGGACGAGAAACGGATGGAAGACATGAGTAAGCAGTTGTCCATGGTTGAGACAAAACTTACCGAGCAGTCATTGGTCATCAGGACTCTTTCAGATAGTATCTTGGATTTGTTAAGAAGGCTATAAGTGGTCAAGGATGATGATGATGATGATGAGAAATATGTGAGACCAAATGTGCAGGAGGAGGATCGGGTCACTTATCTGCAGAGGATGGAGATAGAGGATCCTCACAGATGGATTGAGATGATTAGTGAGGGTGAGCCTTCGGGCTCTACTCCCTCCACATCTTCTTAGATGACAAGAATATGGGGCTCATTGTTAGCTTCTCATGGCAGTGAGTGCTTTAAAACAGATGGAGCAGGTATGACAGATGGTGCAGGGATGGCTTGGCATCAAGCATCATGAAATGTTTCAGATGGGATGGAGTTTCCATGGACCTGAACATGGCGGTGAGATTCTTGGTGAGTCCGAGATGTGGCAGAATCCAAGATAGACTGGTGAAGGCATAAGGATGGACATTCTTATGATTTGAGCATGACAGTTGGACTGATCACCTGACTAGTTCAAGTCATGTGGGCTAGGAGTGTACTAGAGAGATGTTGGAATCAGGTAGACGAGGAGGACAGTTCACAGGATGATGACGACACATGGTGGAGATGGTAATTCTACATATGTTGCAGGGATGTTGCAGTATGTGGAGGAGTTGACATCATGGACCGAGGGTGAGATAGACATTGTTGATGATCTTGGTAGATGGCTACCAGGATGGTATGTTGTCGAGGAAGACAATGACTTCAGGTGGAGGAGGATGTAAGAACCTGCAGTTCTGCCAATGTGCAACCACGACTGGATGGAGAGGCCACGCGGGTGGAAGGTCAAATGAACAACAAATGTGCGAGCTCAGACTTGTGCGAAGGCATGAATGAGGGCGAGCTGATGTATATATGCATAAGAGACATGATGTAAAACATATGGAGCCAACCCATACTTAGACACAAAGCCAACAACGTAGCTGTGGGAAGAAGGGGTGCGTAAGGCGTGGAGGACGAGTTGGCCGGGTGAGCCAACTCACCCTGCCACCCGTATATACAAGTAAAGCATGGAGCTCATTTAACAACAATCATTCGCTCATCGCTCAATGATCAAACATCTTTGCTAAAATAAGATAAGCGCAGGTCAAAGTGTGGGGTAGCAAAAGGAAGAAAGGCACAGTTGGAGATGCGCCCGTTCTTGGGCAAGGCCGCACGGTAGCAAGTCACTTTTCTTGGTGTTCGGTGAAGGGCGCGGGCAGGGTTGCCCGGCGGTTGGAGAAAGGCGTGCACGGTGTGTGTGGTGCCTGAGTGATGTGTAGGAGCGCTCGACGGTGAAAACGGAGGAGTGCCTGGTTTGTGCAACGACTAGGCATGGGTTCTTGGGTGATTTGGGTGAGCGCCCGCCCGTCATGCAAGTGTGCACAGTGACTTGGTGAAGTGTTGAGATTATGGACGAAGGTGTGTCTCGGGTGGAGGCGCCCATGTGTGGCGACTTGGAGGCGCGCCCAAGCTGGGCAAACAACACGATCGTGCGACAAGGTGAACGAAGGATTGGTGAGTCATGCGGCAACCATGCGGAGGTGCCAACGAGCTAGGAAACCGAGTTTTGCCAAAGATTTGGCTAAGTATGAAACTTGGGGTTTCCAAGTATACTTGTAAAGCTTTTACATTGTAAAAGACTGTAGAATATATCATCGGGCAGACTCATGGTTCAGGGAGTTGCCCTTCCCTTTGTACTGTGCAATTGTGTTCATCATTTATAATCATTGTTGATAATGAATGTGTATGGGTGTTCATTGGTAGAAAGGAAACATTAATATTACTTTGTTGAGAAACAAAAACTAAGTAGGAGTAAGTGGTTAGGCGTAGTCCACGAACATAAGTATTGGTGAAAAGAAAGTGTTCGGTGGTGCCGCACCTCGCCTAGAACAGTTGAAAGACTACCGTAGGCTTGGGGGCGTGACACCTTGCCTCTAAGCATAATGTCGATATTTCATTTTCACACCTCTAACACAAGCTTATTTTAAATTAATATAATATTAATATTTATTTACAAGTAAATAATTTTTTTCTGTTAATTAATTTTTTTTATTGAATTTTACATAATATTATACAAAGTTTAAAGTTTTGTATACTCATTGTCATGGTTTGGTAAGAATGAAATTAGACTAACTATGATAAAAGAAGTGTTGTAGTTTCCAAATCATTAAAATATTTCAAACTAGCTAGCTTACTTCTAATTTTAAGATATTGCTAAAATTACTACATATTATTGTACAAGTTGTAGTTGGCCCTACACTTAACTATGGAAAGAAAATAAATTTTTGAAGCCAAAACATAAGCTAAGAGGTTTGGACTATCATCATTTGTAAGAGGATGTTACTGGGTTGGTCCTCAACTCTTGTGTTGGCATTATGACACAGGTTTGGCACTATGGCACAGGCGTTGTCCTTGATGGAAACTCACTCAACGGCAGATATATGCAAGTTCCTCTTAACAAAGTCATGTATACACATGGGATTACTAACCAAAGGGCGCGTATATGGATGCATGCACTTTCATGCAAAGAAAAGAACGTACATGTGGGAAAACTTATGTTTGGTCCATGGTATTTAGTTCGATATATTTAAACCTATGCCTTTGGTCCTTGGTATTGCATCCAAAGTGTTGAACCCAGGTATTAGGTCCCTAGTATTGGTTCTTAATGGTTTTGGACCATGGTTTGAGTAAAGCCTAAGACTATAAAAATGGAAGGAGATCATTTGGCAAGGGTATTGACTTAAGTATTGAATATATTATGAAGAGCAAGATCTAGAATATTGGTCATTGGGTCATGGTGCATAACTAGATCTGAATCAAGGAGGAACCTCAGCACAAGGAGAAGGATAAGTTCTATTGATGGGTCAAGATCTTAACGCTTGAAGAGAAGTATCTTTGTGTAATTTTGATCTGTTACATTTGGTGCATGAATTGATCTATAAATATGATAATCTGGGTATAACTAATCTTTCAATAAGTGAAAAGTGTAAATTATCTTTTATAGATCTATAAACAAGTTCGGCACAACAGAGGCGCGTATACACGTAGGTTAAGCAAGTGAAGACAATGTATACGCTGGTTGGCTTTGATACAGCTGCGTATGTATGCAAGTTTCTACATAGTGAAGTAGCGTACATCTCTTGAAATATGTTTTAGCTGCTTCTATTTATTGCTACAGTGTTCTGAGTTCAAAATTGGTGTCTAGTTATTGGTACTGTTTTCTGGTTAAAGCATTCTGAGAAGTTAATGGTTGATTCAGTATTTGTTTGTACAAGGAGACTGGTTAATGCAAATATAATTGATGTTTGATTGATATTCATGGATCCAGTCTGAAAATTTATGAAACGCGGTCCTTGGAAGAAAAGAGAAGGTTGTAGCCTTCTATAGGTCAGCACCTACGTACTAGTACCTCAACTAGTACAAGAGCTAAGGGGGTTTAGCTCCCTTCCAGGAGAAGCTGGAGAACGAGAGAAGGTTGTAGCCTTCTCCAAGTAGCAGCCTGCATACCGGTATAAGACTACACCAGTACATAATCATTGTAAAAAGAAGTTTCTAATTGAAAGAAGATAGAGACGAATTGCAGCAGGTGGTTTTCACCCACATTGGGTTTCCACCTTATATCTTGTGTTCTTTTGTGTGACTGTCTGCTCTATTTTTCAGTTCCAGGTTACTGTTTATATGGTTCTGACACACAAATCAACGATCAACATCTGAAGAATAAATTTAATTATAATTCTGCAAGTTATACGCGAGTTTCATTAACTAGAGTTGCATATACACGTTGTTTTCAATAACTGAAGTAATGTATACAAATCTGTGTATGAAATGAAAATTAATTGACTTAATAATATTGATTCAATCCCCCCTCTCAGTATTATTTCCAACAATTGGTATCAGAGCAGGTCCTTTAGAAGAACCTTGATCGCTTGAAGGAAGATCTATCATCATGAGAAACTACGAAAAAGAAGCATCAATCAGGCCACCAATTTTTTATGGGAGCAACTTCGTCTATTAGAAGGTAAGAATCATTGCTTATCTTCAATCTCTTGGCACAAAAGTTTGGGATATTGTGGAAACATGATACACATTTCCATCAACAACTCCTATAGATACCACTGGTAAGAAGTAGTATGAAACAAATGCAAAGGCTGTCAATACTCTATTAGGGAGTCTATCTCAATTAGAATTTGTCAAGGTTATGAAGCTCAAAACTGCAAAAGAAATATGGGACAAGAGCGTTCTGAGCTATGAAGGAGATGATCGGGTAAAACGAGCAAAACTACAAACTCTTAGAATTCAATATGAAAATATCAGAATGCACAATGATGAAAGTGTGGCTAACTATTTCCTACGTATAGATGAGATTGCTAATTGTATGAAAAACTTGGGTGAAGAAATAAAATAATTTGTTTTGGTTGAAAAGGTTCTAAGATCTTTGTCTCCTAAGCTTGATTAAAAAGTTTCTGCAATAGAAGAAAAGCAGAATCTAGAGAGCATTACCATGTCACATCTGCACGGAATTCTAACTGCTTACGAAATGAGAAAAGGGGGACCATCAAACAGGAGAGAAGCTGCATTCAAAGCCTCAGGAAAAGGAGATTACAATGAGTTAGGACATATGTCATATGAAGAGGAAGAATCAAACTTTGTCAAAAACCTTCAAAGGGGAACTGGAAGATTCAGAGGTAAGCTACCTTTCAAATTCCTTGCTTGTAGAAGAGTCAGTCACTATGCTACCAAGTGTCCTCATAAAGATAAACTTGATAAAGGTAAGGAACCAGTTAGATGGAACAAAAAATAGAATGTAAGTAAGAAGATCTATTATACACATGAAGACAGTGATAGATATTCAAATAGTGATGAAGATGAACAAGGCAATGGCTTTTGAAGATGATTATTTCTTGGATGCTATAAATGAAGAAAGTCTCTATGAAGAAATTTCTAAACTCAAAATTTGTTTAGAGGAAAAGAATATGATTATAGATACTTTGACATTCCAACTTGCTGAAAGAGAAAAACACAATGAAAAGTTAGAATGTGAAATTGTGGGACTTAGAAAAGATATTGAGAAATCAAAAGCTCTTAATCTTAGATTTGCTAAAGGATCTGAAACTTTAGATGAGATTATCAAAGTGTAGCATCCTCCTCTAATCAAGACAGGTCTTTGATATACTGAAGAAGCATCTCAAGCACAGAAGCAAGCATAGAAGCCATCCACCTCCAAAAGTTATCTTGATGCAGCAAGGAGAAGTGAACATGTTGACAATCGATAGCAAAAGCATAATGCAGATCACCAGGTAAATTAGGGACAATTTGCTTCAAGAATGAACAAAGATTACCAAATAAATCAAGGGCAATCTACTTCAAGGATGAACAAAAGCTACAACAAACCACAGGTAAATCATTCTCAATTTGCCTCAAGAATGGATGTCAATGGAAACTACAATCACTTGGGTGGTAGGTTTGATAATCACAGGAATTTCTTTAATGGCCAATGTTTCTCTTGTCATAACTTTGGTCACAAAGCTTTTCAATGTGTTGCCTACAAGACCATCATGACTAGAGAAGCTCAAAAAGAAAGGAGTATGACTGGGGTCATGAAAAGGACCTACAATAAATTTTATGCTCTTGAGAATGAAATAGAATGTTCTATTTGTAACAACTTTGGTCATGAAGATTCTGAATGTAGGAGTAGGTTTCGGCAAACAACTTAGAAGGAGAAAGTTTCATTGAGTCCCAAAACATGGAAAAAGAAAGAATCACAACCAAAAAGATGTGGGATAGCCTTATATGTCGAAGGACAGGAAAATCAGTGGTACATCAACAATGGATGCTCAAAACATATGACAGGTGATAAAGAAAAACTTCAGTCATATAGTGCCTTAGAAAAGGAAAGGAAGGTCTCATTTGGAAATGACACCCCTACTCTCATAAAAGGTAAAGGTTCTATTCTTTTGAAAGAAAAGGTCAAAGCTGGAAATGTTATGTATGTTGATGGCTTAAAGCACAATCTATTAAGTGTCAGTCAAATGTGTGATCAAGGAAATGAAGTAATATTTCGATCAAATGGATGCATTGTTCGTGAGCTTGATATAGGAGAAACAGTAATCAAAGGCATAAGAACTCCAAATAATTTATACATACTCAAGGGAGGACAACAAAAATGATATCTAAGAAAGAATGATGAACACTGGCTATGGCATAGAAGATTGGGGCATCTAAGCTTCTCGCAGATAAGGAAAGCATGCAAATATCAAGCGATTCGTGATCTCCCTGACATCAGAATTCCAGATAATACAATATGCAAATCATGTCAGTTTGGTAAGCAAACCAAAACTAATTTCCCTGAGAAGGAAGGATCAGCTAGCAGGCCACTTGAACTTGTCCATACTAATGTATGTGGTCCATCTAGGAAAAGGTCACCTTGAGGAGAAGAATATTTTATATTGTTCATTGACGACTTTTCCAGGATGTGTTGGATAAGACTTATGAAGCATAAAGACGAAGCTTTCGATAAGTTTGAAGCATTCAAAGCCTTGGTAGAAAACGAATCAGATCACAGAATCAAATCCCTCAGGTTTGATTCAGGAGGGGAATTTACCTTGGATGAATTTTTCGATTTTTGTGAAGAACATGGAATAAGAAGGGAATTCTCTACTGCAAGGACCCCTCAACAAAATGGAGTAGTGGAAAGGATGAATAGAATGGTCCAACAAAATGGTTCGTGCTATGCTTGATGAATCTGGAACTCTCACAACCTTCTGTGGTGAAGCCGCATTTGCTGCAATTACTATTCTCACCAAGACAAACGTCCAGGTAAACAACACTCAGACTCCTCATGAACTTTGGTATGGTAAGACTCCCATAGTAAAATACTTCAAAATTTTTGGAAGCAAATGCTACATCAAAAGGACTGATGAAAACCTTGGCAAGTTTGAACCTAGAGTAGATGAAGGCATTATCCTTGGTTACTCTTCCCACAACAAAGCATATAAGTGTTACAATAAAAGACTTAGAAAAATTGTTGAAAGTATTTATGTAGTGGTTGACGAAGAAGGGAACACTCCTAGGCAAGTAAAATATGAAGATTTCGAAGATGATGAAGGCTATCCCTCAACATCAAATCAAATTCATGATGAAGAAGAAACCCATGAGGCACCAGATGAACAGATAAAAATAAAAGAAAAGACTCCATCCAGGTACGTTCAGAAGAATCATCTAGAAACCCAAATTTTGTGGTAGAAAGAGGCAGGTGTACAAACAAGAATAACCATTTCAGAAGCTTCAAGTTATCTAGCATTACTCTCCTCCAGTGAACAACAAAATGTAAGAGAGGCATGCAAAGATGAATGCTGGGTCAAGGACATGGAGGAAGAACTTGAGCAAATTGAAAAGAATAACACTTGGGAGTTGGTTCCTAGACCAAAATATAAGAATTTCATAGGAACAAAATGGATATTCAAAAATAAGCTAAATGAAAATGGAGATGTGATTAGAAACAAGGCCAGACTTGTTTGTAAAGGGTACGCTCAACGAGAAGGTATAGAATTTGAAGAAACATTTGCTCCAGTTGCTAGACTTGAGGCCATAAGAATGTTCCTTGCTCTTTCTAGCTTTTAGAAGCTCAAAGTATTTCAAATGGACGTGAAGTCTGCCTTCCTGAACAGAGACTTGGAAGAAGAAGTATATATTGAGCAACTAGATGGGTTTATTCTTGGAAATGATCCAAAACTTGTATGCAGACTCAAAAAGGCTCTCTATGGCATTAAACAGGCTCCAAGGGCTTGGTATTATCGGTTTGATGAGTACCTCCATCAACAAGGTTTTACAAAAGGGTCAACAGATAGAAATCTATATATAAAAATTGACCATGATAAGTTGCTAATACTTGTTGTGTATGTTGATGATATCATTTTTGGTAGTATTGAAGAAGACATGAGTCAAAACTTTGCCTTGGTGATGCAAAAGGAATTTGAAATGTCCCTGCTTGGTGAGCTCACATATTTTCTTGGTTTACAAGTCCAACAAAACAAAGACAACATTTTTCTATCACAAACCAAGTATCTCAAGCAGATCTTGAAGAAATATGGGATGGAGGATTTGAAACTAATGTGTACCCCTATGGTAACAGGATGCAGCCTCAACGCAAATGATGAATCAGCAGCAGTACATCAACGAACCTATAGATCCATGATTGGTAGTCTGCTCTATCTAACAGGTACCCGACTAGACATTATGCATGCAGTGGGAACAATTGGAAGGTTTTAGGCAAATCTAAAGGAAACTCATCTTCAGGCAGTTAAGAGAATTTTCAAGTATCTTTAAGGAACTCAAAACTATGGCTTATGGTATCCTAGAGATACATATCTCACACTTCATGAATATACAGATGCAAATTGGGTAGGAAGCGTGGATGATAGAAAAGGAACTAGTGGTGGTGCATTCTTTATGGGTTCCAGATTAGTATCTTGGTTCAACAAGAAACAAAGTTCAATTGCATTAGCAACAGTTGAAACAGAATATGTGGCTGCTGCATCTTGCTGCACATAACTCCTTTGGATGATGCAAACATTGCAAGACCTTCAAATCACTTGTACTCCACCTATCTCCATTTTTTGTAATAATACAAGTGCAATCAGTATTTCAAAGAATCCTGTCATGCATTCAAAGACTAAGCACATACCTATAAAGTATCATTTTCTTCGGGAACAAGTACTTGAACATAAGGTCAAATTGGAGTATGTTCCCTCTAAGGAACAAGTTGTTGATATACTCACCAAACCACTGCCCAGGGAGACATTTTAATACCTTAGACAGAAGTTGGGGGTAGTTGATGCATCATCTTGCTGCTGAATCTTGTCTGTTTCTGAGAAAAGTAGTTGTACGCGAGTTTCATGAGGAGGATCCACGTATATACGCCGGTCTATGAAGATACAGTCGCATATATGTTGGTTTAAAGACCATCAGTGGGCCAGGCTCTAGATGAAAAGAGTCTGATATGGGTCTGATAGAGACCATCTAGCACAGGTTCAGGGGGAGCATATGTTCTAATAATGCATTGTTGGCATTATCTTAGAATATCTTGCTTCAATTTCATAGTTGTTTTGGTTTTAGGTGGAATAGGTGCAGAGGGAGAACATGGTTGCTAGTCTGAATAATGATTGACAGATGCTGCTTATTGACAACTATCATAGTCTTGCTATAGATATTTCGTCTCTATGTCATGTATTTCTTTTCTTATCAAGGTCATGCAACAGCCTATCTTGGTTTCCCCACTATGCTTGGGATGGATGAAGCAATGTTCTTGTTTTATCGTGTGTAAATTCTTGGTGTATCCCCACTTGGTTGTCAATCCCCACTTGGTTGGGAGATGGATGTATGTATGAGCCTTTGGTGGTAGGAAGGTCATTTATAATGTATAAAGTTATGTATCTTCTTGTAGAAAATCTTCTTGCAGACCTTGCCTACAGTTAGGAGGAGCTTGGACACCATAGCAGATCAGAGAATTCACCATGTACTCAGGGGGAGCATAACCCTTTGCCCTTGATGTCAAAGTGGGAGAATGACTTTGAGTGACTTGGGGTTGTCATCAAGTCCAAAGGGGGAGATTTTTGGCATTATGACACAAGTTTGATACTATGGCATAGGTGTTGTCCTTGTGGCAACTCACTCAAGGGTAGATATATACAGGTTCCTCTTAACAATGTCACGTATACACGCGGGATTACCGACCAAAGGATGCGTATACATATGCACGCACTTTCATGCAAAGAAAAGCGCATACATGTGGGAAAACTTATGTTTGGTCCGTGGTATTTAGTTCGATATATTTGAACCTATGTTTTTGGTCCTTGGTATTACATCCAAAGTGTTGAACCTAGGTATTAGGTCCCTAGTATTGGTTCTCAATGATTTTGGACCATGGTTTGAGTAAGGCCTAAGACTATAAAAGGGAAGGAGATCATTTGGCAAGGGTATTGACTTAAGTATTGAATATCTTATGAAGAGCAAGATCTAGAATACTGGTCATTGGGTCATGGTGCATAACTAGATCTGAATCAAGGAGCAACCTGAGCGCAAGGAGAAGGATAAGTTCTATTGATGGGTCAAGATCTTAAGGCTTGAAGAGAAGTATATTTGTGTAATTTTGATCTGTTATATTTGGCACATGACTTGATCTATAAATATGATAATTTGGGTATAACTAATGTCTGAATAAGTGAAAAGGGTAAATTATCTTTTATAGATCTGTATGTAGGTTCGACACAGCAGAGGCGTGTATACACGCAGGTTAAGCAAGTGAAGACAATGTATATGCTGGTTGGCTTTGATACAGCTGCGTATGTACGCAATTTTCTACATAGTGAAGTAGTATACGTCTCTTGAAATACGTTTTAGTTGCTTCTATTTACTACTGCAGTGTTCTGGTTTCAGAATTGGTGTCTAGTTACTGGTACTGTTTTTTGGTTAAAGCATTCTGAGAAGTTAGTGGTTGATTCAGTATTTGTTTGTGCAAGGAGATTGGTTAATGTAGATATACTTGATGTTTGATTGATATTCATGGATCCAGTCTGAAAATTTATGAAATGTGGTCCTTGGAAAAGAAGAGAAGGTTGTAGTCTTCTGTAGGTCAGCACTTACGTACCAGTACCTCAGCTAGTACAAGAGCTAAGGGGGTTGTAGCTCCCTTCCAGGAGAAGCTAGAGAACGAGAGAAGGTTGTAGCCTTCTGCAGGTAGCAACCTACATACTTGTATAAGACTGCACCAGTACAGAATCATTGTAAAAGGAAGTTTCTAATTAAAAGAAGATAGAGACGAATTGCAGCAGGTGGTTCTCACCCACATTGGGTTTCCACCTTATATCTTGTGTTCTTTTGTGTGACTGTCTTCCCTATTTTTCCATTCCTGGTTATTGTTTATATGGTTCTGACACACATATTAATGATCAACATATGAAGAATAAATTTAATTATAAGTCTGCAAGTTATACGCGAGTTTCATTAACCAGAGTTGCGTATACACGTTGTTTTCACTAACTGAAGTAGCGTATACAAATCTGTGTATGAAATGAAAATTAATTGACTTAATAATACTAATTCACCGTGCACCCCCCCCCCCCCCCCCCCCCTCCTCTCAGTATTATTTCCACATCTTGAGCATGTTGGAAGTTTGTGACCATAGCAAAGATGACCTTCAATATGTGGTAAGAGGGTATCGAGGTTGACCAAACAGGGCCATTGGTAGCATTGGACTCTTTGGATATCACTAATGCATGAAATAATTTTATTGTAGTTCTCATATTTTTCTTTGAGCACATGGCCCAAGAGAATCTTCATTTGCTAAAGAAGAGTGATGGAGTTAAGGTATTAACTGCATCATCCCTTAGTGTGGCCAGGGTTAGGGACTTAATTAGCAACTTGAATTTCAATTTTAGAGTTAGAATAGGCCTGGTGGTCATTCGTGTTTAAGTCTTCCAATTGTTAGATTTTTGCTTGAAGTGTAGTGGTATAAGGAAAATAGTAGCAACAAACTGGACTTAAGTCTAAGCTTGAGGCCTACCTGAAGGGCCAAGACCTCTAGAATCCTGGTGAGACCACATTCTATGGTGAGGATATGAGATTGGTCATCCCATGGAGGAGGCAAGGATCGTGAGCCAAGCTATACTAAGCTAGGAAATTGTTGTGAGGGAAATTAAGCATTGCACCCAAGCAAAACACGGGACTAGATCATACAATAGCAAAGGAGGGGGAAATTCTAGGGGGTAGATCTAGATAGAAAATGAATACAAAACTAATGAAAACAATCCAAGAGATTTCAACACCACTTGGACACCCTAAACACCAAACACATAATTCCATCATGAAAAGAAAACTAGACTTAAAAACATGCAAAGACTAGACATGGGCTAATTTTCCCGTTTCTTATGCCCCACTATGGTCTGAGTTGCTATGTTCACAGCTCCTCGCTCCATTGAAAATGCAAATACCCAAATTGGCATTCCCTGTGACCTCTCCCTTGCACTAAGTTGTAAGCTCTATTGAAAGGTGGATGTTGTAGGGGTCGAAGCCAAGAAGGCATGGTCCTTCATTTACTAGTGAGGTAGAAAAGCCAATGTCACAGTGTAAATATCCCACCTATGGTTGGGAGTAACCTCTTTTTGTAGCAGAAAAACTCAGGGTGGTGATAATGAAGGTAAGAGCGCCCATTGGAAGTGGAGTATGCTATCTTAATGCAATAGAATGTTGAAACTGTTGACATATACAAGTGCATGTGGTGAGACAGCCACACAATCCCCTCTTTAATATAGCGAAGAACGATGAGGTTGTGAGCTTCCCCTTTCTACTCGCTCAATTTCCAATTTCCAATACTCCAATTGAGTAAAATAATTTTTTTTTTTAATAATATGAAAAACATTATGTAAATTTAAATATACTCTCAATTTAAATATATATCCTAGAAAATTTTAGAATATTTTGTAATAAGGTACATATCATTTTAATATATATTCTACACTAACATTTTGTAATAAGGTATATATTATTTATTTTTGTTTAACTTAATAATCATTATACAAAGGTATGGATGGATGGTGGAACTGTATTTTTAGGAGAGAGGAGCTTTACAAGCACGATAAAAGCTTTAGGAGTGGAATTGTGTAACTCATGAATCTCCTCCTATATCCATCTTATCGTCTTAGAATAGCAAGAGATAATAAACAGAGAAAACGTAGTTTAAGAGAAGAAATTATGAGATTTTTTATTTAAATTTTTTTTATTGATTTGTTACGAGATATGATGAAAAGAAATCACACAATTTTTAAATGTTGGTTATATAATGAAGATAGGTTATTTTAATATGGAAATATATAAATATCTATATATATATGTGTCTAATATTAAAAATAACATGTGTGAACAACCGAAAGAAATCATTATAAACCTAATAAAAAATAAGTTTGTTGTGAACTCAAAATCAATTCATTGATAACTTGCACAGTGTAACTAGATCTTTACGAAGGAAATTATGTAGGAATGAGGAATTGCGTTAATTATTAATTATTGGAAAAAATAAATTACATTATTTATTATTTTAAAAGGTTAAATAAAAAAATATAAATATTAAACTTTTTAATATAAAGGTATGATTTATTTATTATATTATATAAATTAATATAACGCTATAAAGATTAAATAATATTTAATTTTAAACTAAATAAAATAAATATTTTTTTGGATGGGGTGATAAGAAGCGGAAAAGGGTTGGTTCTATTAGGAAGTTGCTATTGTTACTCATGTTTAATCGGAAGGATGTGGCAACATGTTCCCATCATATATACTAATCATGTTGACATTATATCACATCACTAACCTTGGGCTGAATCAAGGGACATTGAAGCACTGTGTGAGGTGGCTCAACGTGTGCAAGGAGAATCTTATTAACATTATACATGTTTACAATTTATCAATGGTGAGATGTCGGTACCACGAGGGAGATGGAAAAAAAATAGTGTGAATGCTAGTCAAAGGTTGGTAAGGAGGTGTTGTGAGGCAGAGAATCAAACAAAATTAGTAAAAGTTATATAGGGTGGAAAATATTTGCACCAGAGCGTATTGTGTCTAAGAAGAATAGTGTAAAAGGGTGGTGCAACAGTCCATGTTTGGTAACCCTTCTTCTTTGTGAGTGAACGACTTTCCTGTAGGGAGTACCATATAATTCACAGGCAAGGGAGTGGGATTCGAAATGAAAATTTCTGAAGTAGTTTAGGCAATTGCGGTAAAATCCTCCTTAAGGCGTATCCAAGTAACTTACTTCTATTTGAAGTTGGTTATGTTTCTAGACGGTTTGTTTGTAGCTATTCCTTTTTCCAATCCTTGAAGGGGACATTCGACCTTCTAATTGGGTTAATGGGGAAAGTTGTAAATTTCTTATTAACTATTTTTCTGTTATTAAGTTGGAAGCGTAGTCAGGTTAGGGTATTAAGGACAAAGTGTCTAGGATTACTTTGGTGGACAATGGAAGTGGTAGGAGTTTTTCAATTATGTCTAGTTGATAATTGCTTGGGTGTATGATGATATTTTCTTCTAGGCTGATTGGGTTAGCGTTGGTAGCCTTACCAAGGATTGAGGGAGTTGGGTGTGGTTTAGAGGGCTAACGGATGGAGGTCATGGAGTAACATTATGAGGTCTTCAATTTTTTAAATAACATCATGCTCATAATTCTTTGATGTGGGATGGAAGGAGGAGATGGCCCTGGCTTCATTAAGGTTGGTGGTTTAGTGTAATGTTCCCCACGAAATAACCTACGTGTAAATTTTTTTTTTTGGTAAATAAATGTATTCTATCCACCCATGCATGCACTCGGGATGCAAACATTTCAACGTTAATATTATTTATGCACAGGCTCCATAATATAAATGACTATGGGTAAAATATCTTGTCATTTATGAGTGCAATTGGAAATATCCCACGGAGGACAGAGAATTATTCGCCAGTTTTAATGCTAGTAAGGCCGCTCCTTACACCTGGCTTGGGCATTTACTTCTACCGGCGCGTTCACATGATGAGGGTGTGGTCTATGAACCCTCCGCTTCCGCGCCCACGAGCTCCTCCCCATATCAATGGTGTGGAACCATGGTAGCCCATCCGAGGGCGAGGCTTGCTCGATACACAACTCAGTTAGTCGTGCCATTGATGTTTTCCAAAAAACATTGTTCTCGGCCTTGCTACAACATCGTTCTCCTTCCTGGTGCCGAACACACACAGAACCTCTTCTAGATGATGAATAGCTATGGCCCTGAAGCTTTGCCAAATTTCGGGTCAACCTGGACCTCTTTTCTGAACGACGACTGCCTTAGGGTAAGTGTTTCAATACGTTGTCTATCTATAAGTTTTTTTTTCTCTTGGTTTTCCATACCCTTACTATATCCCTTTGGCTCCTGTTTGGCCCAAATTTTCTAACATGCTTTAGGTTTGTCTCTGTTTTCTATGGACGAGGGTTATGGTTCTTACTCCAGCAAATTATGCATGGGTGCGGGTGTAGCTGCCCAGCTTCCGGGTCTTATCCGCTTAGAGCTCGGCTGACCAGGTATGTTCCCATGGTTTCTCTGCATTCTACCTGTTACAATGTAAGAAATCAAGGGTTTCTTTCTCTCTTTGGATTTCGATGGCCTTCTGACCCAACCCCCTTACGGATTCTCTACTTTCCCTATTGCACAGAGTTTTGACAGATTTTGAGCCTGGCAGGCTTGCCCAGCTCCGAAAAGGATTGGGAATTCCATCCCTCGAAAAGGGTTTTGAATTGTTAACTATAATTTGATGAGCCCTCAAGCTCTTTTGTACATTTGTTGTTTTGATTCCCATTAAATAATGTTATTTGGGTTAACTCCTTTGGTGAATATTTTATGCTTTCCGACAGTTTTCAAACTAGCTATGCACATTATTTTTATATATGCTCCAGTTCTGTTACTGATGGTTTGGTCTTTATGAATTGAGTGTCGTGGTTGAGGGATGAGCGCCTTCCTTGCGGTGCCTCACCATATCCCTTGATAATCTCAGTATATGAACCCTCATCGAGGTTCCTGAGTTGTTGAATTATGATATATATTCTTTTTTAACTGTGAAGAGCATTTTGTAAATTTATGTATAATGTTATTCTGAACATTTCTCAGTTTTCTAGTGGGTGTTTTCATTTCATAATGTATGGTGCATGACATTTCATAATGAATGATGCATAGCGTAATGCTCACTGCATGATGGAAAAGGGTTTAAGCTTCACAGGTTTATATTTTTGTTTGGCAGTGATTATACTTCTGGCTCTTCACACAACTAGATTCTTATTCGTATAACCTACATGATTATTACCCGAATTTTCCCTCAGAGCCAGGTTTATACTTATGCATTCCCTCTGATTTACTCGTTCCCATATGGTGCCGAGATTGCAAGATTGCCTTACTGTTGTTTTTTCATGTATATTTGAGTGTTTACCTTGCTATCTTATAGATTTTATCTGCATGCTAGTAGGGCAACTAAACTTTGGTCATGAAGTCTGCATACCCTCTCAGTTGTGAATATGCGACTCAGAGTTTTCTGTAAAGTTAAATATATCTTCATTCTGCGAATGCTTCAGGGGTTTAATTTGAAATTTTATACGTTTCTGCGTTTCTTTGTGGTAAAGCATGTAACAAGAATAAAGAAAGAACCCTATTGGTCCTTCTGTTATTAATGGAATGTATTTCATTTTGCTACAATAACAATTCCTTTGAAGACTCTGAATCTAGGATGAGCTTGTGAGTTTGTTGTTTTTCCATTCTTTCTATAATCTTTGCAAAGTTTTCCCAACAGACCACTCACACATTTGACTCCCAGAAAATTTTGACTCCAGGGACAAAATTCAGAACTCTTCACAAGCTACTAAACACTAGCATCAGTCTAGGTTTCTTTAAGGGGACAACCATACCTCCACTCAAGTTCCTGTCCTAGTTCCCTATAAGAAAATCTCACCCAGGCCCCTTTCACAATATAAAGAGGAAACAGAGAAGAAAAATTAACGTTATACAACTTTCTAAACAGTCCCAACACAGAGGCTTCTTATGTACCTAGAGTTCTCCAGCTAAAGAGTTGTTCCTGACAATCACCGAATCAGGGTCTGCTATCTTTCAATCCACCTGACCATGAGATTCGTCCCTCAAGACCAAAATCTTCCCCCTTGCTTCTTGCTAGACCGCAGTCCTCTACAAGTGCTCGTACAGTGAGCAAAGCTATCTGGTCATCACCAGACTTAGCCACTTTTTTTCCTTATTGGATTCTTTCTTTTCTTTATCTACCTGTCACTACAGCGCATATTTTTCTTTCTCCCTCCTCCTTTTCTCTAGAAACTTTTCCAGTTAGGGGAGGTAGTTAGGGTTGCTTTCACAGAAACTGTCTTTCCACTTTAAGAGGACAACTTCCTCCTTGAGAATTCCCTCCTTTTAAGGAAACACTTCCTTCATCTCATAATGAAACAAATTATATTTACATTTTTAAATAGATAATAATAACAGGTTCAGTTTATATTTACCACAGTAAATCAAATATTTACATTTTTATCCCGGGGCATTACATCTTCCCCCCTTGAGATTGGACATGGTCCCAATGTCCTTCAGCTATGAACATCCTTGGATAAGTCCTTTTCATAAGTTCTTCATCTTCCCAAGTGGCCTCATCAAGGCCAAAGTGCTGACATTGCACTTTAACTTGGGTAATATCCTGCTTCTGCAGCATTACTTCTCTCCGGTCAAGGATGCTCAGTGGTTCGACCCAGATTTCTCCTTCGGGTTCCACCTGAATATCCTGCCATTTATTCACATGTTTAGGATCATAAACATATTTTTTTAACACGGAGACATGAAGGACATTGTGGACTCATATGTGACTTGGTAGAGCGATCTGGTAGGCCACTGACCCAATTCTTGCTAAGACCTGAAATGGTCCACAGTATCGAGGTGCTAACTTAACACACCTGCTCCATTGTAATGTGCTCTTTTTTGCTTGAATTGTCACATACACATGGTCACTGACCTAATACTCCTTAAGCCTCCTTTTCTAGTCAGTGAAGTTATTTTACCTATCCTGAGCCGCCTTTAGATTAGATCATACCATTTTAACTAGTTCCTCCATTTCCTCAATCATTTCAGGACCTAACATCAATCTGTCTTCCGGTCCACTCCAGTTTGAGGGGGTGCGGCACTTCTACCCATACAATACTTCAAAAGGGCTCATTAGCAATGATGTGTGGTAGACATTGTTGTATGCAAACTCAACCAAGTGTAGATAGTCCTCCAACTTGGTTGGTTGTTGCATCACATATGCTCTTAACATATCTTCCACCACCTAGTTCACCCGTTCAGTTTGCCCGTCAGTTTGAGGGTGATAAGCTGTGCTAAAGTTTAGCTGAGCTCCCAATTCTTCAAACAATGTTTTCCAAAAGACCAATGTAAATTTTACATCACGGTCTGAAATTATTGCCTTTGGTAACCCATGCAACTTAAATATATTTTGCATGAACACATGGGCGATCTGCACAGCTCTGTAGGTAGATTGCATCGGTATAAAATGCGCTGACTTACTCAGCTTGTCCACCACCACCATGATGGAGTCGTTATTTTTCTTTCACTTAGGCAAACCCATTATAATGTCCATAGAGATGGTTTCCCATTTCCATTCCGGTATGGGTAACGATTGTAATAAACCCGTAGGATGTTGGTGTTCTGCTTTAATTTGCTGACATTCTAGACATCGTGCTAAATAACTAGCCACATCTTTCTTCATTCCCGGCCAATAATATTCTTTTCAAAGTGCAGTGATCATATTTTGATACCCTGGGTGTCCAGCGTAATGAATCTTATGATACTCATCCAATATTAGATTTTTAATATTGTTCTGATTGGCACACACAACCCCCTTTATAATACAACATTCTAGCAGCATCCAAAGCATAATCCGACTATTTTTCTTTGCTGGCTAGTTGTTGCACTTGCTGTTTTATTTGCTGATGAACAACATCCTATTCAGTTACCTTTTTAAGCATTTCCCTGAAGGGGATTTTCCCTTCATTGCAAGAAATTTCGTATAGGCATTGCAATTTCTGACTCAAAGTGTCCACCACCCGATTCTCCTCCCCTTTTAAATGCTTCATCTCAAAATTGAAACCACTTAGGAAATCCTCCCACCGTGCTTGCCTTGCATTTAGAGTGGGATAGATAAAGTAATTGGTCAGACTGTGGTGATCTGTCAATAACAGAAATTTTCTTCCCATAAGGTAATGTCGCCACATTTTAAGGGTGTGAATCATAGCTGCCAACTCTAGATCGTAATCAGAATAATTTTGCTCATGTTCCTTTAATTTTCTTGATTTGTGAGCTATTACCTTCCCTTCCTGCATCAGCACACCTCCTACCCCTTCTTTACTTGTGTCCGTGCACACCACATAATTTTTGTTGGGATCAACTATGCTTAAAATAGGTGCTGTGGTGAACAGGTATTTAAGTTGCTCGAAACTTTTTTGACATTCAGGGGTCCACCAAAAGGCCCTTCCCTTTTTCTGTAAGGTGGTAATGGGATAAGCTACCCTCAAAAATCCCTCCACAAACCATCTATAATAACCTACTAACCCCATGAAGGATTGGATGTCTACAACATCTTTAGGTACCGACCATTCCATTATAGTCCTTATCTTTTCGGGATCCATTATGATTCCTTCCTTAGTAATTATATGCCCCAAATATTGTATTTGTTCTTTGTAAAATTCACATTTGCTGAACTTAGCATATAGTTGGTGTTCTCGGAGGGTTTGCAATACTAGTATGAGGTTCTCCTCCATAGTCCGAGAATAAATCAATATATCGTCAATGAAAATCAACATGAACTTATCTAAATACTAGTGAAATACGTTGTTCATTAGACACATAAAAGTTGTAGGGGCATTGGTCAACCCAAAGGGTAACACCACAAATTCATAATGGCCATATCATGTTCTAAAAGTTGTCTTAACTATATCCTCCTCTTTAATCCTGACTTGGTGATACCCTGATCGCAAGTCAATCTTTGAGAAAATTGTTTCTCCCTTTACCTGATCAAACAGTTCATCGATACAGGGTAGAGGATATTTGTTTTTGATCATCAATTTATTTAGTTGACGATAATCTATACACATTTGAAGGGTCCCGTCTTTCTTCTTAACGAACAACACCAGGGTTCCCGAGGGTGACACACTAGGACGGATATAGTTTTTGTCCAATAGCTCCTGTAACTACATTTTTAATTCTGTCAATTCTGGTATGCTCATTCTGTAGGGTGCCTGGGATACCGGGGCTACTCCTGGCGCTAATTCAATGGTAAAGTCTATATCTCTTTTAGGTGGTAGTCCGGGAATCTCCTCGGGAAACACATCAACAAATTCCTGTATCATAGGAATATTCTCCATTGTAGCTATTTTATCTTTCGAGTTGGTATAGCCCACTTGGATAGCATAAATCCGACATCCTTTTCTAACACATTTTGCTAATTGTGAGGCGATTATGGGCCAAATTTGTACTGGCCGCTTGATTCCCTGCATTTCTTGCTTTACTCCAAGCTCATCCTTATAACTGATAGTCTTGGTTTTACAATTAATTATGGACCAATGCTTCTCTAACCACTCCATACCAATTAGTATACCATACGAACCAAGGGGAAGCACATTTAAATCTGATGTAACTAACTGTCCTGCTATTTTTAAAGGGAAGTTTTTGATCTTAGCATTTACCTGTCTTTTTGCCCCTGTTGCCAACTGGACTAACCAAGGGTCCTTAAACTTAACACATTGCAACTTACAATGCTCCACAATTCTAGGATTAATATAACTTAATGTTGGACCAGGGTCAATTAAAACAGTGACAGCAAGGTCTAAGAGTTTAGCTTCAAATTCCACCATGGTCGGCTGGTACTCCGCCTTATGATCCTCTAGAGTAGCATTAATCTTTGGTAGACTCCATCCTACATCGACAACCGTAGAAGCTTCATAGGCTTGGGAAACGTGTTCAATTCCTTTACATTGAGGGTAGTTTTCAATGTAGTGGGGTCCACCACAACCCCAACATTGCACTGGAGGCCTTGCTGTCCCTTTGTTGTCTATTTTTTTAGGTTTTTCATTGGTTCTGGAATCAGTGGGGGGCTTTAATCAGAGTGACTTCTTCTGTATGCTTCTATTATTTTGTCCCTTGGCGAATCCTTTGTTATCACCTCCGCGATTACCTTTAGCACTTCCAGCCAGCTTGGCGCTTTTCTTATCGACCCATCTCTTACCCAGGATTTCTCCCTTCTGCTTGCTTTATTGGTAGGAAATTCAGGCTTTGCGTATAGCCTCGTCCATAGTCTTTGGGTTATCAAATTCTATTCTTTCTCTCATACTTGAGGGTAAGCTACTGACAAACCTTTGTACTTTAGCTTTTTCTTCCAAAATATAAGGCACATAACGTAGTAATGAAGTAAAACGAGTGATGAACTTGTCCATAGGTTGTTGTCTCAATCACAATTCATGGAACTCTCTGGCCTTTTCGTCATAGAAGCATTTTGTCAAGTATCTTTCTTTAAAGTATTTTTGAAATTTGTCCCAAGTGATAGTCTGTTCACTCAATCCTTTTACCATATTAACCTCCTCCCACCACAGGGTGGCTTTCCTTAAGATTGTGATCATATTCGTAGAGCTGGAAATATTTGTTTATATTGATCAACCACACCTCATCTACCTCCTCCTATTCTCCGTCAAAATGTGGCGGTTTGATCTTGCGGAATTCCCCTTGCAACTCTATTCGTTGCATTTTTTATGTCTGCTGTGAGGAGGCATTATCATATCGTTCCTCTTCCCTTCCTTCTGACTCTTCTGGTTCTATATTTTGATTCTATTCTCCTGACATCCTTTGTTGCTCAACACTAGGATTTAGTGGTTACTGATTTTGCTTCTCAGATAGGCTCTTTATAATTCTCTCATGTTCCATTGTTAACCTTGTGTTATCCTCCCTCAATCGGGCCATTTCATTTTTCAATTCCTGCACTGTCTCCAAAATTTCAAGGTTTGTATTGCGAGCCTCCTCTCTAAGTTGTACCCATAATTCGGGGTTATTCTCTATAGTTCCCGATGCCACTACAAATCTGTGGGACGCACTATCTTCTCTCCTCATATTGTCAATCTTTCTCCTGTACTTAAACATAAAAATAACAGGTGAGTAGTCACGCATCAAAAAAAAATATTTAACTACTCCATGGAGATGGAAATAAATTATATTCAATCTGTATATTAACTCCAATTCCTAGAGGCCGCATTTCTTGATACTGGGCTCTGATACCACTTGTAATGTTCCCCACGAAATAACCTATGTGTAAATTTTTTTTTTAGCAAATAAATGTATTCTATCCACCCATGCATGCACTCGAGACGCAAACATTTCAACGTTAATATCATTTATGTGTAGGATCCATAATAGAAATGGCTATGGGTAAAATATCTTGTCATTATGACTGCAATTGGAAATATCCCACAAAGGACAGAGAATTATCCGTTGGTTTTAATGTTGGTAAGGCCACTCCTTACACCTGGCCTGGGCATTTACTTCTGTCGGCTCGTTCACGTGATGAGGGTGTGGTTTATGAACCCTCTGATTCTGCGCCCTGGGGCTCCTCCCCATATCGATGGTGTGGAACCATGGTAGCCCATCCGAGGGTGAGGCTTGCTCGATACACAACTAAGTTAGTTGTGCCATTGATGTTTTCCAAAAAACATTGTTCTCGGCCTTGCTACAACATCGTTCTCCTTCCTGGTTCTGAACACACATAGAACCTCTTCTCGATGATGAGTAGCTATGGCCCTGAAGCTTTGCCAAATTCTGGATCAACCAAGACCTGTTTTCTTAACGAAGGCTACCTTAGGGTAAGTGTTTCAATATGCTGTCTGTCTATAAGTTTTTTTTTTCTCTTGATTTTCCATACCCTTACTATATCCCTTTCGCTCTTGTTCGGCCCAAATTTTCCATCATGCTTCAGGTTTTCCTCTGTTTCTCTATGGACAAGGGTTATGGTTCTTACTCTAGCAAATTATGCATGGGTGCGGGTGTAGCTGCCCAGCTTTCGGGTCTTATCCGCTTAGAGCTCGGCTGACTAGGTATGTTCCCATGGTTTCTCCGGATTCTACTCCTTACACTACAAGAAATGAAGGGTTTCTTTTTCTCTTTGGATTGTGATGGCCTTCTGGCCCAACCCCCTTACGGATTCTCTACTTGATATATTGCACAGAGTTTTCGTAGATTTTGAGCCTCGCAGGCTTGCCTAGCTCCGAAATGGATTGGGAATTCTATCCCTCGAAAAGAGTTTTGAACTATTAACTATAATTTGATGAGCCCTTGAGCTGTTCTGTACATTTGTTTTTTTGATTCCCGTTAAATAATGTTATCCGGGTTAACTCCCTTGGTGAATATTTTATGGCTTCCTACAGTTTTCAAACTAGCTATGCACATTATGTTTATATATGCTCCAGTTCTATTATTGATGGTCTGGTCTTTATGAACTAAGTACTATGGTTGAGGGATGAGCGCCTTCCTTGTGGTGCCTCACCATATCCCTTGATAATCTCAGTATATGAACCCTCGTCGAGGTTCTTGAGTTGTTGAATTATGATATATTTTTTTTAAACCGTGAAGAGCATTTTGTAAATTTATGTATAATGTTATTCTGAACATTTCTCAATTTGCTATCAGGTGTTTTCATTTCGTAATGTATGGTGCACGACATTTCATAATGAATGATGCATAGTGTAATGCTCACCGCATGATGGAAAAGGGTTTAAGCTTCACAGGTTTATATTTTTGTTTGGCAGTGATTGTACATTTGGATCTTCACACAACTAGATTCTTATTCATATAACCTATAGGATTATTACCCGAATTTTCCCTCAGAGCCAGGTTTATACTTTATGCATTCCCTCTGATTTAGTCGTTCCCATATGGTGCCGAGATTGCAAGATTTCCTTGCTATCGTTTTTGCATGTATATTTGAGTGTTTACCTTGCTGTCTTATAGATTTTATCTGCATGCTAGTAGGGGCAACTAAACTCTGGTCGTGAATTTTGCATACCCTCACGATTCGACTATGTGACTCAGAGTTTTTTGTAAAGTTAAATATATCTTCATTCTGCGAATGCTTCAGGGGTTTAATTTGAAATGTTATACATTTCTGCGTTTCTTTGTGGTAAAGCATGTAACGAGAATAAAGAAAGAACCCTGTTGGTCCTTCTATTATTAATGGAATGTATTTAATTTTGCTATAATAACAATTATTTTGAAGACTTTGAATCTAGGATGAGCCTGTGAGTTTACTATTTTTCCATTATTTCTATAATCTCTGCAAAGTTTTCCCAGTAGAACACTCACACATTTGACTCCCAGAAAATTTTTCTTTAAAAGGAACAAAATTCAAAACTCTTCACAAGCTACTAAACACTAGCATAAGTCTAGGTTTCTTTAGGGGGACAACCATACCTCCGCTCAAGTTCTCGTCCTGGTTCCCTGTAAGAAAGTCCCACCCAGTCCCCTTTCACAATATAAAGAGGAAACAGAGAAGAAAAAATTAACATTATACAGCTTTCTAAACAGTCCCAACACAGAGGTTTCTTACGTACCTAGATTTCTTTGGCTGAAGAGTTGTTCCTAATAGTCACCCGAATCTAGGTCTACTATCTTTCAATCCACCCGACCATGAGATTCGTCCCTTAGGACTAGAATCTTCCCCCTTGCTTCTTGCTAGACCACAGTCCTCTACAAGTGCTCGTACATTGAGCAAGGCTATCTAGTCATCACCAGACTTAGCCACTTCTTTTCCTTATTGGATTCTTTCTTTTTTTTATCTGCCTATCACTACAGTGCAAATTTGCCTTTCTCCCCCCTCCTTTTCTCTGGAAACTTTTCTAGTTAGGGGAGGTAGTTAGGGTTGCTTTCACAACAATTGTCTTTCCACTTCAAGAGGACAACTTCCTCCTTGAGAATTCCCTCCTTTTAAGGAAACACTTCCTTCATCTCATAATGAAACAAATTATATTTAAAATTTTAAATAGATAATAATAACAGGTTCAATTTATATTTACCACAATAATCAAATATTTACATTTTTATCCCGGGGCATTACAATTAGGAGGAGGTTGTCTTATTGTTTCTTGGGAATAAAATTGATTCTTGGCTAACATAGCAGATAATTGAATAAATGGGTGCAACCTAAGCATTTAGAAGCTAGTGGAGGCTAGAGGGTGGAAGAGATATCAACCAATGTTTGTTGTTCTAAGCCAAATGCCCCTTTCACTAGGTTACAACCCACATATTACAGTGTTTCTGATATGTTATAGGTAAGGAAGTGTAGTAGAAGTGAAACCTTTGTAGCACATAACAATTCTTACTCCTTAGTGTAGCTCCCTAGTGTGCTAACCACAATGTTGAGAGAGAGAGGTTCAGTGAGGAGAGGGGTGACCCACTACAAGGAGAGATCGTGCAAAGGAAATTCCTTATTACATAACAAAGTGGAAAACTTTGCAACTAGATATAGGGAGTAGAGCCCTTTGCATGTGCAGGAAGAGTTGACCAGGTCTAAAGTGGAGGACTCATCTCGAAAAACCTCCCTCGCAGACCTTGAAGTATTTATAGAGTGGACTTGATGGATACTGAAATGGGTAACACGCGAGGTAGGGCTAATCAATATATGTAGACAATAGATTTGTATTGGCAAATAAATTTAATCTTGAGGCGAACATTGTTGGACATTCAGGGGTCTAGGAGAAACCTACTACGAACCTTGGACCACATGCACCAAGACATGAAACATTATGATTTCAATTTGGAAATGATCGATTTCATGTTGGCAAGAATTGAAAAGCATCTCGGTATTCCTCTAGCCATTTCTAAACCCTCAGAAGAACCAAAAGATACAATCCCAATAGTTGAATGAGATTCAAAATATCTCCCTTTACTCTATAATGGATCAAATTTATGACTTTCCTTTTGCAATTAAATATGTTTATGGCCCAATGTCCTAGCATAGGCTTGTTTGATGTTTATGTTTCTAGTGCTCTGTTGTCTTTTATGACCCATTGAAGCGTACACTTTTGGTTGTGTTTAAGTCTCCCATACTCTAGAATGAAAAGATTTATGTAAAATTTTAATATAATTGCTTGAATGCGTAGCCAATAAAATTCACCTAAAAAATAATGAATTAAAATTTTAAAATCTTATACATTACGCATTAATTGAAATATTAAATAAATGAATATAATTTTAAATCTATGATTATGATTTTATTTATGATAAGATATAAAATTAAAATAAAA
>APFE030879242.1:89578-130043 GCA_000404065.3 Pinus taeda
TTTACTTAAAAAAATAACTTAAACTAATATTAAAAACAATAGAAACTCCAGAATAGATATTATTGCACACTAAAATTGAATTGAGTTCTCTATATTAATCCATGTAAACATTGATATAAATACAAGATGTTTGTTTTTGCATAAACAAACTATTTTAGATACATGATCTACTATTAAGGAGATATCTCAACCATACACTAATTTATAAAACATTTAATTAAAGAAAATTTCTCAAATCTAAATAAATCTAATCACTTTATCTAAAATAAAATCTAATTATATTCAAACAACCTAACTCTACCTAATAAAATCTAATAATTTTAATAATCAAATATAAATTATATACATAAAACAAATAAAAATTACATACTCTAACAACAACACAGAAGAAAGTAAAGAAAGTAATCCTAATTTCAATTTTTTCCATATTCATTTAAAACTTTAAAACTTCAAAACAAAGGTTTAACATTTTCTGTGAAACAGAAGCATGGATGCAATATACTATGACCAACTTACATGAATATAACTTAAAGCAAATGGGGCTGGAAAGTAGTAAACATCGTGGTCTAGTTGTTTAGCAAATTTCGTTTTAAAATTAGTATAGTGAAAGATTTATTTACCATTGTATTCCAGGTTTAAAAATCGGGAGAAATAGATTTTTGATAAGTATAAGATTTGTTTATTGTAAAATTGAGGCTTCTGTGATCCATGTTAAATTTATGAGAAATTTTTCAGCCTAAATCACATAATTTTTTTTTTTTTTTTTTATAAATGTAATTTACGCTGAAAAATCTCTCATAGATTTACCCATATTTGTAATTGCGGTAAGATAACGATAAGATAAAAACAAAAAAAAATGGAACATTCTGTTTCAGTAGGAAATCGCGGTACATATGGAAACAGAGCTCCCATCTGAAACGCATATACCCTAATTTGTGCATGTATACCTCACTGTCATGGAATACAGCAGTTTCTTTTATGAGACAGTTCCCGGTTTTCCATTTTCCATGAATAAAAGTAAACAAATAAATAACGAAGATTAAGTAATCACTATCTATATTCTATATAGTAATATATACCTCCGTTTAGTTGTAATGTTAATTCAAAATTTGAAACCGCTGTGTAACTTTTTAGCGGAAATGGCGTCCTCTATATCCTAAGTTAATTTTATAAGACCATTTTTAGTCAGAATTTATATGTTTTAGTTTTCTTTATTTATTTTTTAAATATGTAAAAATAGATTTAGAATTTTGAAATTTCATAGTACATTTAAATTACCTTAAATTTACATACTCGTAAGTCTAACAAATTTCTACTAAATTCTAAAGAAAATTAAACCATTAAAGAGCACATTTATCGTATAAATAAAAACTACGAACTCCCGTGTTTTATTTTTCTCTCTTATATATATACGCTTCGAGAATCAATTCAGACAAATTTTAGTCTATGTTTCTATTATAGTTATTTAAATTACTGTCTGCAATTGTAAAGAAGAAGGGTATGTGTAGATGGCACACACATATACAGTGATTTACGGTACATAAAACCTGGTGTTGTCCCACCTTAACATATGCTTTGCCTTTTTGCGTTTAATAAGATTTTGGAATATTAGGTGTTATCGACTTTTTATACTTTACAAAATATTCTTCCAATTAAATTTTTTTGTCTTTATATGTTTCAATATAACTATGTGTTTTCGTTTTCACTTCCCTATTATTTCCATTGAAATAATTGCAGGCAGTAATGGACACCAAATAAAGTTGCAGTGTTATTGAGACTACACAGAGGTGACACGGTAGAACAAACTCAAGAAAACACACACTGCATTTAATTCTACCAGTAGTTAATATAACCGAGAAAAACGTTGTGATCTTGTGTCAGAAAAAAGTAATGCAAATGCATCTTCCCTTAGGTTTAATGCCGAAGTTCTAAATCTTATTAAGATATTTTCAACGGATCCTAAAACATCCACGCTAGAAATTTCAAAATGCAGCAAAAAATAATCGTATAGGTTAAGATAGCATTATGTTCAGTATTTTATTTGTTATATTACCGGTGTTTAATGTTGCTTGCGTGTCATATGTTTTGTACCATTAATTTTTTTGGTATTGTAATTAGGGTGTGGTGGAGGGTCACACGGTAGGGGGTTTGCAAGGCTGGAAGTTCCGGCAATGTTTAAGGAAAAAAAAAATTGTAGGTTGGTTTTTGTTCTTATTGGTTTTATACTGATTTCGCTCATTATGGTGCAGTTTTAATTAAGAAATTAGGGTTTTATAAAAAATAATATATTAGAAAAAAATTATGGTTTCTAATTTAGGTTTTATGGTTAAGTGTTTTTGTTATTATGTGTTTGTTATTGTATTTTTTCTATTTTATAAAAATATATTTGTAATAATTAATTGTATAAGGATAAAATCTACATTTAAGCTATTAAAATTTCTGAGATATTATATTAAGCCATCAAAATTATTCAGATATTGTATTTAATCTAGATTAAAACAACCCTTAAAATGGTTGAATATTTTGGATTAGTGAGGTTTTAAAATCTTAACTCTATTGCAAAACGAAATTCAAAATCCAATAACACTAATAAAACTTAACATCATTTAAACCAAACTATTCAACATTTAGAACATGTTAACGCTACATTGAAATAAAATGTGACTTGAAAGATAACAATACTCAATAAGATAGCATATACTCATTAACTAAATTATATGATTTATTTGAACAATCATTTGCAAAGTACAAAATTTGGGTTTTATATAAAATTAAGATATAACTACCATAGATCTGTTTTAAGTAGGGATCTAACATGAGTCGAGAGGGATCAAATTTCTTTACTTGCAAACTTCTTTAGCCTACAAAATACATGGTGTAATTTTTCATTGTTTAAATTGTATTTTTGAAAGCTATATATACACTTTAACCATAAAACTTATTTTTTAATCATAAATACATATTTTTTAAAATTAAAATATACATATTTTACATGGACACATTTTACTAGGGAAAATTAAAATTGGTTTTTTATTATAATATATTTTTAAGTATATGTGAATAATAATTTGTATTAAAATCTTGCTGTTAACCCATATTGAATATTTTATTAAATACATTAAAATAATGTATTTAACCATCTTTTCTATAGATAAGATATATATGAAGTTGATAACCTAAATTTTCAAATAATTTATTATAAAGTTTAAACATATATTATTTTTCTATTTAGACTATAATTTATTTTTTGTTTTAAATAAATATGTGTCAATTAGATAACACACTAATAAACAAACTTACATATCTCTTTATACTAAATTGTAAAATAAAAGTCTTTACTCAATCAAATTTATATTAAATAAAAAAAACTGAAAGAAGAAAATGTTTAAGAAATTCGTCTTTCCAATTATGGAATTTCCTACCGCTTTTAAAACTTATTAATGAAATTGTTAGATCCTTCGTTGATTCATTTGTGAGAGTATTTTTCGACATCAGTCATATATCCAACGAAACATGTACTTGAAACAACACCATAAGTAATCAAAATAATCTCTTTTCTATTTGGGGTGTGTTCGTCGGTCGCATTGAACTCCAGATTAATCCATCAATGGTGAAAGCGATCTTCACTTTGCCATGATCCCAAATGTCGGTCAAGGTAAGAAGTGTACTCAATCTCTTATGAAAATTTATTTATCTTTCTAAATATTGCACAATAATTAGATGATTTGACCAAATGAGTGAAATTAAAGCAAATTTGAAGAAGCATTCGAGATGAAGAATTAAATACTTTGGAACGAACGAACAAACAAAAAAACCATACTCATGTCCCAAAAAAATTAAATTGAAAAGAATACCGTGGCACGGTTCGGGAATTATTCGTATGTGCATGGTAAAGTTTGCAGAGGTCATTCAAAGATATTTACTGAAATAGTATTCAGCCATTCCAGACAATGATAAAGAGAATTGTACACACTAAACCGCCAAACCAAATGGTGAAACATTGGATACTTTACACAGTTATCCATATTAATAACACCAGTACAGTTGTTGTAGACTCACGCAGAGTCGCTGAAACAAGTTATTCAAAGTTAATGCTTTATATGCAATAGCTTGAGGCGAGCCATATTTCCCATGTTATCCATCCGGCCATAACTGCGGGTGTATATACTCACAGTTCGTTTTCGGCCGTAGCAAAGTGGGCATATATATGGGTTATTCATTTTGACCCGATAGTATGGGATTTATTGATGGCCATAGCTTGATAGGATTACCAACTAAAAAAATAGGAAATTAGGAAAACTCTGGATTTGCTATCAAGAATATCTAAAACATTTTTTTATTATATATAAATGTAGGCATTCTTTCATTATATATAAATGTAGTAGCAATCATTTTATATAATTATATATAAATACAGTAGCAAACATTTTATAGGAAAAGTTGAGAAAGTTATAGAAATAAGTTGTAAAATAGTAAGAATAATTAAAGCAAACATATAATAATGAAATGGTAATTTAATAAAAATAAATAAATATAATTCCATTTAATTTAATTTATTATACTATGAGCATCATCAATAAAGAAAAAAAATCATGAAAAACATAAAAATGATAAAGATATGCTAAGTAGATAGGGATGAATTAAATGTATTATCAGATTCAATAAAATTAAAAATAAAATATTTTTATAAAAATATGTAAATTTATATATAAATCTAATAATATTATAGAAAACAATAAATTCATTTAACTTATTTATTAAACATAAAAGATGATAAAAATAAGAGAGTAGATAGTATCTAATTAAATATTATCAAAATTCAAAAAATTAAAATATTTTATATTTGAAATTAAAATTTATATATAATCTAAAAATATTATTGAAAATAACATAAAATCATTTAACTCTCATTACGAAAGATAAAGAAGAATAAATTTTTAGATATCCCAATTTTCCTCAAATTTTACAATAAAAAAGAGATTAGCTTCAAAGATTTATTCTCATAAACTTTGATATCTATATTAATGCATATCAATAATGAAAAAAACTAACCTAACTAAAATTTTCTAACAAAAAAGTATTGATGTACAAGATTGAAAAACAATGCACACTTAACTTAAAATAGAAATTTTCTTTAAAAAAGCATATTTAAAAGGTTACAAAGTATTTTGGAATGCAATACAAATTTAATGTAAAACTTAATTATAGAAAATGTATATTTTTATATTTTTAAGATAAAATTAATATTTAGCTATATACATACAATATTTTGTATTAAAAAATTTAATTATCATACATATTGTAATAAAAAAATCAATTATAGAAAAATATCTTAAAATGTTTTTTTTATTCAACATATCAACTATATATAATATTTCTAATAAAATTCACAATTTTTTCTCTCACTTTTGTAAAATTAGAAACATAGTATAAATTCATCTATGGACGAAAAAATTAGAAAAATAAAAAGTTCATCAACCTCACATTCCCATATACATTATTTCTAATAAAATTCACATATTTTTCTATCACTCTTGGAAAATTGTAAACATAGTACAAATTCATCTATTGAGAAATAGAATCAAAAGCACCAAAGAAAGTGGAATGAAAGTCTCGCACTCTTTGAACACTCTTATAATGAAAGAATTCATAGCTTTATACAACAATTTTTATTTGAGACTTGCTCGTATTTCTACTGCAATAAAGGTAAAATTAAATTATTCTTATAAAGTTTTGTATTCATCCTGTTTACATACATTTCGTTGATATTATATATGTTTGATATATAATTCTATTATTAAAAATTGAGTAATCAAAATTTTTATTCGTTTAATTATTTCATTTTTTAATTTAAAAATTATAAAATATTTAGAATAATAAAAAAATATAAGGTGTTTTAGATTAGTTGTTGGTTGAGATTATAAGTCATACTTAGTTCTTCGGTCTTATTTATGAGGAAGTTGTTGTAACTTCTCAACAGATTCGTAATTCTATATATGTATGAACATTCTAATTGATTGAAGAGTAGTGTCTGTAATTCTATATATGTATGAACACTTTAATTGATTGAAGAGTAATGTCCTATGTAGACACTCTTTAGATTGACACTCTTGAAGAGTAGTTCCTCATTTCCTTCATATTTTGTCTCTTCGAAATTTTAGTTGGTATTGGATCGATGGTTGTGAGGCTATGCACTGGATCCAATTGGTGGAGCTGACATTAGGGGATTTTTGAGGTCTAAAATGGGCTTCCTAATGAAATTATAAAATAATAATGGAAATAATAAAATAAGATTAGATTACATCATCAAATTTTAGAGGGAAAAATGAAAAAACTATTTTTTCAACTCATATTTCAACTTATCCACCGATGGGTTTACTAAAATTTCGAGCATAAACACTTATTGGATGCATAATTTGATTCTTCATCCAAGGAGAACCCATGTTGCACACTTTTGATGTACCTTGCTACATGAAAAAAAAGAAACACATGAAAAGTGTGATTGCAATCATGTTTTTTCATGTATTTCTCATTTTCGTGTAATAGAGTCCATCGAAAATATGCAACATAGGTACTCCTTGGATGAGGAATTAAATTTTGCATACAACAAGTACTCCCACTCGAAATTTGAGTAAAACCTTAGGGAGATAGGTTAAAAATACGAGTTGAAAAAGTAGTTTTATTATTTTATTATTTTTTATTATTTTTGTTTTCTTACTCCAAAAATGGTGAATCATCCCTCGTGGTTGACATAATCATCTTGAATCCTATTAGTTCTTATAAATTTTATTTTGGTTGTACATTTTTCTTAGGAGGCCCATTTTAGACCTCAAAATTCCCCTAATGAGAATTGTGCATTTCTACGTGGTTGTTTTATTAATCAGTTCCAAGACAGCTTATGCATGAAGCATTAAGATAGACGGTTGATTGGCCTACATGTCGCATTGATTGGGAGAGGCAAGGTGTTGCTCCTTTCTCGGAATTTATTTCGACAAGCTCACAAGGTGTATAGCTCACTGTTATGGTGAACGTGGAGATAGATCAGATCTTTGAACGTGGAGGTAGATCAAGATACCATAGATTGGATCCTATGTCAAATAGCCAAGGGGTGCCACTCTGACAAGGCCAAGAGCAAGTTTGTCACTTTGGCCTAATTTTGCATTGTCGTGTTGGACGTGGAGGTAGATTAAATCTTCCTAGTGTTGTGATTCGCTTCCACTAGGTAGAGTCTGCGAGAAGGGTTGTTGTAGTAGCAACATGCATATGAGATACGAGAAGTGAGCCACACATTGAGTATCATTGTGTCATTATTGATCTTGGCATAGGTAAATTGGAGAAAACTTGTGAAGCAGATGATAATGTATGTCGTAGGTTCCCTGTTGTGGCTACTGAGAAAATCATCCTCATAAGTAGAGTCTTGCATGACATTATTAGACAAGAACCACCAATCATTATGGATTCATTGATCTATGTGTGGAGCCAGAAGAAAGGGCGTTGTTAGCTGCATTGAAATGATTTGATAATGAACGTAGAAGAATTTTGGAGGAGATATCTAGTCTGTGCTTGGAGGAGACTGAATTTGTTTAGGGCTGGTGAATTTGACCTTGTTTGTTTATTAAGTTGCAAATGAGAGGGCCCAAATTAGTGTCATGGTCGGATCTTCGATCTAGTGTAAAGGAGCTTGTAGTCCAGTGTCGCAGGTCTTTCCAAGCTATGAAGCGTATTCAAGAACCTGACATGAATACACCAACTTGGCTATAAGGCTCATCACGTGATCAATTTTAAGATCAAAAATGAAAGTGCTTAGAAATTCTTGAAAATGACACCAAATCAAAGATTTCATTGATCTGAATCCAACACAGCCTGAATCACTCAAAACCAATAACGTATGCTGTTGATGTAGCATTTTGATCGTTTTCCCAAATAAGCAATTTTTTTGGAGATTAGATGCTGCTATGCTAACTGGGCAGTCTGTACGATGATTGTGTAGGCCAACTGTACAATTTAGGCCAATGGTAGGTTGACAAGTTTCTTATTGTGATTGGTTTGAATTTGGATGATTTTTTATTTATGGCCAAATTTGTGAGTTGGACCAATGGTGGGATGCCACTAGTGCAATAATGGGATGCCACATGGCACATCGAGGTTCATTAAATTTTTGTATGGACGAATAGGCCTGTGGGAGAGTCGAGCACACAACCTCTGAGTTAATAATACAACGCCCTACCATGGTGCCCAAGGTATGGCTTAACATATATGGTTGCAAATGTTTATTTAAACATTATGTATTGAGGAGTTGGGTGACAAGGTCAAGGTTAAGCCCTAGCCCAAGTCGCCCAATGCCCATGATACCTCAGGTAGGGGAGATGAGGGATCGAGATTAGCCCCGACCCACGGTTCCAGCACCATGATAACCAACCACTCAACCACATGCCAATTCGAAGAGAGAAACAATTGAAAGTGTTGAAGTTTTGGGGACCAAACCTGATCACATTATCGCATATAACTACACGCCATCAACGGAGAGCTCGACGAATATTTTTGCAATGAGCGCAGAGTTTAGGGCAATCCCCAGGTCATATGCCGCCACAAGACCACACACTAGTGAAAAAGGGGGCTCTGACGATTAGGTCAGGTCATTGGCTCAACCCTCGATCCCATGGGGCATCACATGACCACGTGCTTGAGAATTAAGGGCTTAATTAGTAGGGGCGGGCATTAAGGCCTAGCGCTCAACCCTATGGCCCATGTGGCCTTGTTTTTTGGATTAAGGGGTCTGTGGTTGAATTACCTATCTAACAGAATCCAATGGCAGGTAGCAAAATTGTCTCTCTGTTAGTGAATTTTGGGGCATATTCGTATGACCAATATTCAAAAGGTCGAATTTGTAGGATGCTTAATAGTGAAGTTCATGGGAGAGTATAGGAGCTCATATCTTTATGAGTTTTTGACTAAATTGAGCTAAGAAAGAATACACTTAGGGGTTTTTCGATGTTCCTAATCCATTGGTAACCTCTAATTTCTTATTTGAGCACATATACATAGCCCTTTTGTAGGTTTGAGACTAAAGGTGTATGGATCAATCAGGGATTGTAAGTAGTTCTTGAGGGTTTTTGGGCATGGAGAAGACCTTGTAGGGGTATTGTCACTTCTAGAAGTCTAGTGCAGAAACTGTAACCGATAGGGTTCAGTTCAGGTCCAACTTTGCTTAACATGAAGTTTTGATTATGTGCTTCAATGTGGAATTGAAGGGTTCACATGCTCTTTTCAGTTCATTTTAGTTGAAGTATGTCATCTTCGTAGGAGATATTTTGAGTTTTTGTTTTTTGTGAGAGTTATTTGTGGGAGAACATTACCTTGTACGGGTAATATCCACATATTTACCTACAACAAATGTTTATGAACTTCATTTGATGCTGAATATATGAATGTTCTAGTCATGTTGATAAGCCCAGAGATCTAGTCAAGGAGGGGTGAACCCCATCAACAAAATTTTTGTCATGTTCTTCATTATGCCTGCATGTATTATTTGTTGTTATGTTCACTATGTTAAGTTACATATGAAGACTAATTCATGATTTGAAGAGACATTGGAAAAACATGTTGTTTTAAAACCCATTTTTCGCCTTGCAAAGCATCGACATGGTCCTAATTTTTGTTTTGTTTTATTTTGGAAAAGAGGAAGAAATCACCTAATCCAATTTCAGATTAGTTTGGTATCAGAGCACCAGTTGACCAAGTTGCAAGAATGGGAAGCAAAAAGAGTCTTCAAGAGCTAGAGGATTTTGGCTCTTCGGATAAATAACATAGATTTGAGAAGTATGTTAGAATAATTTAAGAGGAGAAGAGGCACATGTGATTTTTATTGTAGCAAGTGTTTGATGAGCAAGTTACATAAAGTTCTACTCATGTACGAGCAAGAGAAGCCTCTAGAATGAAGCCAATATGTAGTCATGGTTCAAATATTGGTTTTGGACCATATGTGGAAGATGTTGCATGTGAATTTTGCAAACATATTCAAGAAGCACACCATATGCTAGTGGATAAGAGTGGGTGGTTAGAGTCATCTACAAGTTGGCCATAATTGTTATCATCAAAAGCTGAAAAGATGAATGAGAAGTTTAAGGAGGTAATTAGCATCTCAAGTACAACTCCTTCCATTTATATACATAAAAACTCTTTTGCAGCATTCGAGAAACATACCAAAGGTATAGGTATGAAGTTTCTTTCAAAGATGGGATATGAAGGTGGAGGCCTCGGCATAAATAACCAAGGTATTACCAATCCAATTATGGTTGGGGAGAGACCGAAGTATATGGGATTGGGATATCGTCGAAGTGAGTTTAGAGAATCCTCCAAATGTCTTGAGGTACATCAATCATCTAAGAATGATATGTCACCACCTTGTGACAATAATTAAAGCTACAACTCTAGAGATAGGTATAACTGTCAAGAGTGTTTTCCAATGCATGGAATTTTGAATACTTGTGGAATCATTACCCTTGTACATTTTGTGATTCAATTAACCATTGCATCGTTGTATGTGAGAAACGTATGATAATGGTTAAAATAATGAACCAAATTTTAGGCATCAAGCATAATGACTTTCTTTAGCATGACAGAACTTCTATGTTAGCAAACAAGAAGTTCTTTTGTACTAATTACAAGATGCATGGACATGACACTGAACAATGTTGGAAGTTACACCCAGAGCTTCGTTCAAAGAAATTTAAAGAGATTATACTACATAATGCAAGGGAAACAAGAGGTGGCAAAGAGGACTCATAGCAATCCTAAGTGACATTCAAGACAAATATGATGCAAGAAGAGAACCAATGAGCCTAGAAGAGGCAAATTTTGGGTAGACTTATCGTAAATTTGTTTTTTAAATTTTGTAATTACTTGATGTCATTACCTATTTAGGTAATTTTGTAAAGTGAACATTCATTGTCACTATGTTCAACAAGTATATGTTTTTCATTGATGTATGTATTGGCTTGTTATAGTCCACATGTTTAAGGGCTTTTGTGAATGTACAAGATGTCTTTCAAATTTGCCTAAAAGTTGTCATGTGTTCATTGATATAAGTATTTGATTGAAACTTATGTGAACATAATATTTGTTTTCAAGATTGTATAAGATGACTATGTTTGTAGACAAGGCTAATAATATCATGAAAATTATTACAGTAGTGTACTTTTTATGTACAAATTCAACTTGAAAATGTTAAGGAAAATTTATGTTGTTTCGGATTTCCAAGATGAAGTCAAGTTTGTCTTCAACAATTTAAACTTCAAGGTGAAGTGCTTTTGGAGCTGTGCAAAGATGATAGTAAAGAGAATGTTTAGATTCCACTCATTAGTGTTTTGTTCATGCAACAATGATAGGAATGGTGGCTCGATTCTTAATAGGACATCAGGTCTTCATGAAGATGATAGGTGAAGTGCCTTGATTGGGGCTTGAAGGGAACCAATTCAAAATTTTTCATTTTGGATCCAATTTTTGGGTATTTTTGAGTTACAGCCTCTTTATATTAACTAGGGAAGTAAACTTTTGGAGTCCAAAAGTTCCTAGTGGAAAGGTGTGATCACCATCAATTTTAGGCTAAAAAATGAGAGTGCCCATAATGTCTTGAAACTAAATCCAAATCGAAGAAATCACTGATATGAATTCAACACAACTTGAAATACTCAACAATAATATTGTATGCTCTCGATATCATGTTTTGATCGTTTTCCCAAACAAGCAATTTTTTTGTAGATTGGATGCAGGTACGGTGGCTGGGTAGTCTGTACGATGACTCGATAGGTTGACTATACAATTTGTGCCAATGGCAGGTTGATAAGTGTCCTATTGTGATTAGTTTGAATTTTGGTGATTTTTTATTGGTGGTTGAACTTGTGAGTTAGACCAATGGTGGGATGGCATGTGGCCCAATCATGGGTTGGCATGTGGCACCTCAAGGTTCATTAAAATTTTGTATGGCCAAACAGGCCCCCAGGAGAGTCAAACACATGACCTTTGAGTTAGCAATACATCGACCTACCGCAACACCCAATATATGTATTAACATATATGGTCATAAATTTTTGTTTAAACATTATGTACTAAGGAGTTGGGGGATGGGACCGAGGCTAAGCCCTAGCCCCTGGTCACCCCACACCCATGATACTACAGGTAAGGGAGTTGATGGCTTAGTATTACCCCTGACCCACAGTTCCAGCACTGCAATAATTAACCACCACACCACATGCCAATTCAAAGGGTGGAACAATTGAAGAGGGTGGACTTTTGGGACCAACTCTAGTCACATTACTGCATATAAGCACATGACATTAGCGGAGGGCTTGACGGAGGTTTTTGTAATGAGTATAGAGTTTGGGGCCAATCGCAGGGTCATATGCTACCACAAGACCATGCGCCAACATAGAAGGGGGTTCTGATGGTTAGGGCAGGTTATTGGGCTGAGCCACGACCTCATGGGGAATCACATCACCAAGTGCCTAATAATTAAGGGCTTAACTGGTAGGGCTGGGCATTAATGCCCAACCCTCAGCCCTATGTGGCTAATGTTGCCTTGTTTTTCGGATTAAGGTGTCTGAGGATGAATTGACTATCCAACAAAATGAACCAGCACGTAGCGAAATTGTCACTCTATTAGTGAATTTCAGGGTGGATTTGTAGGACTGATAGACATAAGGTCGAATTTGTAGGATGGTTGACAGTGAAGTTCATGGGAGAACTTAGGAGCTCATACCGTTTTGCGATTTTGACCAAATTGAGCTAAAAAATAGTGCACTTAGGGGTTTTTTGATGTTTTGAATCCATTGGCAACCTCTAATTTCTGATTTGAGTACATCCATAAAGCCTTTTTACAGGTTTGCGACTAAATGTGTATGGATAAATAAGGGTTTGTAAGCAATTTTGGAAGGTATGTGGGCATGAAGAAGACCTTGTAGGGGTATTCTCACTTCTAGAAGTCTATAGTAGCAACTGTAACCAACATGGTTTAGTTCAGGTTAAACTTTTCTTAACATGAAGTTTTGATTATGTGCTTGAATGTGGAATTTAAGTGTTCACATGCTCTTTTTAGTTCATTTCAGTTGAAGTATGTCATATTTGTAGGAGATGCTTTGAGTTGTTGTTGTTGGTGAGAGTTCTTTGTAGGAGAACATTACCTTATAGTGGTAAGAGCCACATATTTACTTGTATCAAATGTTTATGTACCTCATTTGATACTCAATATATGAATGGTCTAGTCATGTTAATAGGCTTGAAGATGTAGTACAGGAGGGGTGAAATCCGTCAACAAATCTTTAGTCTTACTCTTTATTATGTCTACATGGATTATGTGTTGTTATGTCAGCATGTTAAGTTACATATGAAGACTAATTCATGATTTGAAGATACATTGGAAAAACCTATTGTTTCAAGACCCATTTTTAACCTTGTAAAGCATCGACATGGTCCTAATTTTTGTGTTGGTTGATTTTGGAAATGAGGAAGAAATCACCTATTCCAATTTCCTATCAAAGGTGTTGTGAAATTGTGTTTACTACGGTCCTGCGAGTATGTCAAGGGGCATGAACACTAAGTGGAGGAGCTGCATATAGACATTATACACCTTAGATATATGTGTGTGAAGGAGTTTTGGGAGAGCTACTCGATTTGAGAGGGTGACCTGAGGAGGCGGCGCGACTACTAGAGTCGTGGATCGAGCCAAGGAAGTTTCCACCTGAACTGTTGGCATGAGGAGGAGTCTATGGCATGGATGATGACTCAATCGATGCATTTTCCATGCTTCATGCTTTGATGTAAATTAGATACAATTTTCTATTGCTTTGTTGTTCGAGTGGACAAAGTCATGTGGCCAAAGTCTAAAGGGAAACTGCCAACATGGTTTTATGGTGTCGCCTTTCAACTATTGCATTGGATGGTTTAATTTCCAGATAGGTTGACTCTATTGTTCATTTTTATTTTTTTGGAAAGATGCACCATAAGATTGGTGTGACTTGGAGTTTCTCATGGAGTATCCAGTTGGTATTCTGCATTGGTGACAATTCGTTATGTTTTGAGACTGTCGTTGTGTTTTGATTACTTGTTGTTAGCATGGAGAGATTTGGTTTGACTTGGTGGTGAGTGCAGACTAGTGGAATCAATATTTGAAGAGGTCATTCTTACTATTTCCATTGTGGTTGTCGTGGAGTGTTGATAATTTTCATGGAGTGCATTGAAACCTTGGTTCAGATTCATGGTATTATGGTTGTTGTGGAGCACGTAGCGTATTGACTCTGTTATGACATGTGATGTGATGATCTCTGTTTGTCGAATTCGGTGTTGGTGTGGTATCTATCATTTTTTTGTTAAAGTTCTTTAGGTCATGCTTGTTGAGATTCGATCTGTGTTGAGAAGATTTGTTGTGTTTTTCATGGAAGGAATCTGAGTAATGGAGTTGCTTCCCACCTGAAGAATCCATATATCTTTTCGCTACATGTAGCTAGTGTGAAGCTGTGCATACTGTGGAGGAGAGTGGGCCAAGCGGTGGAGTTCTTATTGTTTCCTGTAGATACCTAACAAGGGAGAGACACAATATTCTTAGGTGAATTTGTTGCATGTGGAGGAGAGTCATTGTCCGAGATTTGAGGTTGGGACGTGTACATATGTTTCACCACCTAATTGATGAATTTGCAGTGATTCCCATGGTGTAAAGGGAAAGCGATTATTTCTTTCTCCCTATCATCAACATTAAATCTCTCGGTGAACATGATTATGTAGTGAAAGTTGTGGTTCAAATCAACTCAATTGGTGCCTAGCGTAAAATTGAGGTTGGAGGATCACCAACGTGTTGAGATTTTGTGTCAAGAAGATCGAGGAGACAAACGCGGCTTTGGTGGCATTCATGCTAAAATAGTTGAAGATCAACAAGAAACAAGTCAAGGAGTTCACGACAAAGAAGGAAATAATTGATTTGTGAGTTGTGTATGAATTGGTAGCTGACAATGCAGAGCAATGATGGGTGAATAAAGGAGACCCATATAGGTCCAAAGAGAATTGATACAGAACAGGAGGAAGAGTCAAATGGTAGAACTAGTATATTTTTCACTTGAATATGAAGTGTTTCCAGTTGAAGCTGAAGGATCTCATGCTCATCAGAATGCAAATCTAGATCAACATAGTGAAGAATTTGATGACATAGATGAAATTGTAAAAAGGTTAATGCCAAATCTACATGCTTTCTTAGGTATAAATTATGAAATATGGGAAACTAAAATAGAAACAATATTATGGAAGGTAGATTTATTGAATTATGTTGAAGATGATTTTTTTCATTCAAACCATGATATGAGTAGAGATGCATCATCATTACATCTTATAACATTTGCGTTAGATGAAAACCTCTTATTCAATATACTACATGAATATGGTGAGATTCAAAATGCAAAAGTACTAAGGGATTTTTCAGAAATGAATTACAATTTGAATAAGGCTGAAGATGATGAAATTATTTTTCTTGAAAATGATGATTGTGCTTTTAGTCTCATAATTTATTGTGAGATTGAATATGGAAACATTGAGTCTGCAATAGTGGATGACGAATTTGTGTCTGTAATTGACATTGAAACATGTGAAGATGATGAAATATCCATTGATGTAGAATCTGGATATTTTTATGAAGAAAGTCTCTCTGATGTAGAGACATATGAAGTCAAATTTGATAATAATTATATATCTCATGAAGAGTGGTTCAATTTGATGCATGAAAATCATCTTATTGATGAGTTATTATTTGGTGAGAAGAGATTCTTACCTCCATACACGAATGAAATGTAGGATAACATGTCTGCAACAACAGAGTTGATTAAAGAGGTTGAAGACATGAAATAACCAACTATGAAAATGGAGAAATATGAAGCAATGAAAGCTCTCTTTAAAGAGAAGGATGACAGGAATCAATTATTAGAAATTGAGATTGAGCAAACAAAGAGAAATTGCACACAACACAAATCACTCCTCAATATCTTATTGATCAAGACACTTACAACTATATATGACATAATACACTAACTTCGATATCTCTAGATTATGACTCCAACTCATACATTAGAATCAACACCTTCTAGACTGACGCCTAAGAACTCACAATGACAACTACACAAGACATGGACACATTGCTTCCAACATCGTCCATTAATGCTTACATGTATAATAAGAAAAACACATATTACAACAATAAATAAATACATATTTGGCTGGTCTCATCACTACCCACATCCACTCTAGAATCTTGCAAACACTTCTCTTTGACTACCACATATTCGAGATGTCACTTGACCTCCATTTAAAATTTAACCACCTCTGGTCATGATTGATTAACTTTGCAAGATCAACAATTTTGACAACTTGTCTTGTCTGGGCTTTCGCGATAAGGGTTGTCAAGTAATGAACCATCCTATGGACCAACCACTATCTGTCAGATATTTCTCTTTTGGCTATCCGTCAGTTTCTAGGATGGAGGTCTGAATGCTGAATGTATTCAAATTTTGATCAAATAGCTTGACCTTACACAACAATTGATGTTTCAAACACTGGGGATTCTAGTTTAAGAGCCACCAACTCTTTTTATTAATAAAAACACACAAGAATTAACGTTTTAGATATTGGGGCTTATAGTTTAATAACCACCAACTCTTTTAATAAAAAAGACAAACACTAACACTATCTCTCACACTCCATTTTTTTAATAATGATATATATAACTACACACAACATCTTAAAAACAAATCTTAGACCAAAACTCACCCACATATTGTTACAATAAAAAATACTTCCTCCATAAGACTAAAAAGATAATCTCTCCCCCACATTCCATTCTATTTTGATCCACGTGAAAATGAGTTAATATTTCTCATATAGACGCATTCAATGTTGCAAAATCAATTTCTTGAACTTCTCTTATGCGGTAAACATTTCCTTTGCACTCAAAACCATTATTCCAGGTGTTAATAGATACGTTGAACAAGGATCTAATCCACCCTATTTTCTAGATATAAAGTTCACGACTCCTCAAACTTGCTATTGTAGCAAGGGAAAGGATTTATGTACAGCGACAACTAGACCCAAAAAAAAAAAATTAGCCAAGGAAATAAACAATGCATCCACCTGGCAATTCTTGTGCTCGATTCTAGCAATGATGGCCTCAACATTCTTCGCCTCCACAACTAAGAAACTTATGTATTTCATAATCGAAAATAGCCTTAATAGCAAGTCGATCTCTGTCACTACGACATGTTCCTACCTCGTTGGCAGCAATAGTGATTAAGCACAAACAACATATTTCTCACGTTTGGTGTTCTCACAGTCACTTTAAAAGAACTTCACCCAAGCAGCAGATAAGCAAGGGCTCACGCTACACTGAGATCTCCACAATCATTGGATCTGTCACAAGATATAGATTGAATGACTTCTTGGCGTCGGTATATGCAGTAGGATGCCACGTGGTGGCCAATCAAATCTCAAGTTTAGATGTGAGATGCCATGGCCAACATGTGTTGACAAGGAAAATGATCTAAAATCCAACCTCAATTTAACTGGAAATAGAATTACTGCAACTTGACTATGCTTTAGTGAGTGTTCCTGATGGGGATGAGATTTTGGGGTGAACCAAAATCCCATTTCCCCAATAAAATCATTCTTTAATCTTTCAGAAACTTCCCATCGTTCTTCATCCACACACGAACTTTCTTCTCAAGGTTCTTTGTTGCTTGTTGGAACTGCTTGTTCAGCTTGTTCTCGGTCCACACACACTTCTATTGTGGATTCTTGCTCCACCATGACCAGCCAAACCTCAACCATGCCATTTTCACATCAACCTTTGGACCTTCATCATCCTCTTCTCTTGTCATGACTGCAACCTCCTCAACATCACTCTCCAAGTCATCATCTCCTTTTCGATACTTTCCCTCACCTTATATATTGTCCCTCATTGACTTATATCCTGTATCTTCCTCATCAGTCAAAGCAGAGTTAGGTTTACAGGCTTTTAGAGCCCCCATGGTAGAACTTAACAGCTCCGGATTCTCGAGCTCGTCTCTGTCCTTGTTCTGAAACAAAACCTCACTGATCAAAACCCTCTCCTGGTCTTCCTTTGCATGGCGGCACACACACGCTTGCTTCTACTTCACACATAGAAATGAAAGTGGCACATATGAACCACACTCTTCTATTGAGCGCATTTCAATTCTCGTGGATGACGGATCCTATGAAACCCTTCGCAAAGTTGTTGGCTTTTTCCAAATTGGAAGTGAAAGTGTTTAGAGGAAATTGTGACAGATTGAAGTGCGTAGGATGGCGTTCGATCTAGCACTCGTGAATTTTAACTGAAAACCATGAGAAACGAACTGATTGGGAGGAAACTGGGAGTGAACCCTCAACCTCTGCCATAGTCATAGCTTCCTTCCTGGCTCAGGCTACTGCTACCAGTTCAGTGCCTCGCCTAACTTTATGTGGCTCCTCTGCCCATCGATCATGGCTCCAAAAAATAAAACAAAATGCTAGCAAACAATACACAGACACAAGTTCACACAAAACACATTTTTATTATGTACAAACTCAAATTACAATTTTAAGGCATCTCAGCCTTAATCAAGAACTCTCCAACAACTACATTTTTCCCTTTCTCACACGCATAGGGTTTTCTCCTCGTCTTCTTGATTCACTAATGAATCCTTAAGTTCTTGTTATACATACATTCAATTTTAACTGATTTTTCAACTAAAATTTGTTCATTAACCGAATTCTGTTCAAGGTTGGCCTGGTTGTCCATGTGGTTGTCCACGTGTCTTCTTTCTCTATTTTTTTTTTCATTAAGGATTTGGATGCTCCTACATCAGACTACTGAGGTACAAATTTATGACCTCTTGGTCAAATGGGTTTCCTTGTACTTAGCAATTCTACCCATTGTTTCACTTCTTCAGTGGAACTGCCTTCATGGTCTTCTATGGGCTGCAACCAAACCTCTACAATAGCAAGTCCCCCCTGCTACCAGATACCTTACCAAGATTCTCTCCTTGACTTAGTCTTTCAGCATCTCTCTGGTTCTCTCCTCTCGAACCCATTGAGCACTCCTACTCTAGGTTTGCTGCAATCTTCTTACCTTCACAAAAAAAAATTACAAGCTTACAAATCTTCAACAAAATTGTACCTCTTCTTTCTTCGCATGCAAAAACTCCTTTCCGCGGGAAGTCTTTTCCTACTCTGATACCCATTGATGGGGATGAGATTTTGGGGTGAACCAAAATCCCATTTCCCCAATAAAATTGTTCTTCAAGTTTTAAAAAGCTTCCCATTGTTCTTCATCCTCACATGAACTTTCTTCTCAAGGTTCTTTGCTGTTGTTGTTGGAACTACTTGTTCAACTTGTTCTTGGTCCACACACACTCCGTTATGGGTTCTTGCTCCACCATGACCAGCCAAACCACGGCCACGCCATTTGTCCTTTGGACCTTCATCATCCTATTCTCCCATCGTGACTGCAACCTCCTCAACATCACTCTCCAGGTCATCATCTCCTTTCCAATACCTTCCCTCACCTTCTATATTGTCCCCCATTGACTTATCTCCTATATCTTCCTCACCAGTCAAAGCTGAGTTAGGTTTACAAGCTTTTAGAGCCCCCATGGCAAATCTTAACAGCTCTAGATTCTCGAGCTCATTTCCGTCCTTGTTTTGAAACAAAACCTCGCTGATCAAAACCCTCTCCTACTCTTCCTTTGCATGGTGGCGTACACATGCTTGCTTCTGCTGTGCACATAGCAATGAAATTGGAACATAGCAACGACATTCTTTTGTTGAGCGCATTTCGATTCTCGTGGACGACAGATCCTCTGAAACCCATCACAAAGCTCTTGGATTTTTCCAGATTGGAAACGAAAGCACACAGAGGAAATTATGATAGATTGAAGCGCGGAGGATGGCATTCGATCGAGCACTTGTGAGTTTTAACCAAAGACCATGAGAAATGAACTGATTGGGAGGAAACTGGGAGTGAACCCTCAACCTCCGCCATAGTCATAGCTTCCTTCCTAGCTCGGGCAGCTGCTACCAGTTCAGTGCCTCGCATAACTTTAAGTGGCTCCTCTGCCCATCAATCATGGCTCTAGAAAATAAAACAAAATGATGGAAAACAATACACAGACACAAGTTCACATAAAACACATTTTTATTATGTACAAACTCAGATTACAATTTTAAGGCATCTTAGTCTTAATCAAGAACTCTCCAGCAACTACATTTTTCCCTTTCTCACACGCACAGGGTTTTCTCCTCGTATTCTTGGTTCACTAATGAATCCTTAAGTTCTTGTTATACATACATTCAATTTTAACTGATTTTTCAACTAAAATTTGTTCATTAACGAAATTCTATTCAAGGTTGGCCTGGTTGTCCATGTGGTTGTCCACGTGTCTTCTTTCTCTAATTTTTTTCGTTAAGGGTTCGGATGCTCCTGCATTAGTCCCTCACCAACAAGCTCCACTACTTGCAGGCTCTCGACAAGGGTAGTAAAAATATGTGGGGCATAAACTACTTCTATAATTTGATAGAAAGATATGCATTATTGAAATCTAATCTTGTAAGTAGCATGCTCATAGGGGTGAGCCGAGGCAACGGGTTTTTTGTATATGGATCTATGGATCTACAAGAAAACATACAAATATATAAAAGAAAAATTTACTCACACAAACACTAAGCACAACATGATCTCCTACCCTAACCAATTTACGACAGAATAAAATTCATCTTCCTAGCCCTCCCTTGAGGGAGTCAAGCCACTACCTGCTCTGATACCATATTACAAATTGAGATCAAGAGCATAGAGAGAAATTTCACACAACAAAAATCAATCTTCAATATCTTATTGATCAAGACACTTACAATTATATAATACATAATACATTGACTTCGACATCTCTAGATAATGACTCCAATGCGTACATTGGAATCAACACCTTCTAGACTGATGCTTAGGAACTCACAATGACAACTACTCAAGACATGGTAGCTTTACTTCCGACATCAATACGGTTCTTTTTATGATCTTTTATATAAATCTAACATTTCTTTTAAGTATGCAAATATTGACAATCAGGAAGAAGAAAAAAAACTTGAATAAATTGCAAGCATTAAGGAGAAGTATAAGTCCCAATAACCTGCAAAAATTTTGAATACAAAGAATGTTAACCCACAATTAAGATCAAGAAAGAGGATATTAAGAGTTCAAGTGTTCCACCTTTGATGTAGAAAATATTAAAAAAGGAGAAGCTCCACCACTATCTTATGACAAGAAAGATGAAGACGAAACTACACCAACAAATGAACAAACATGGACCCTTTATCAAGAAGGAAAATATGAAAGCTCTGTTATAAAGTGTCTCTTTACATAATGTTGTAAGCCTAGTTGAGACTGAGACTAGAAGGTATGTTATTCATGTTATGGTTTGATCCATTTCTCCATTAAGTGGGAGACTTGGAATAATGGAGAAATATAGGGTGTTTGAGATTAGCCATTGGCTGAGATTATGGGTCATATTTAGTTGTTGGATACTATTTATCATAAAGTTGTTGTAACTTCTCAAAAGATCTATAATTCTATATATGTATGAATATTCTAATTTATTGAAGCGTAGTTTCCTCTGCAGACACTCTTCAAGTTAACCTAGATTTACCTGAAAGTTTCTCATTTCCACCATATTATATCTCTCCTAAATTTTAATAAAATGTATCCAAATATAATTAATCTAGAAATATATATAAATAAATTAATACATTGTGAGATCCAAGAAAAATAATTAAGTTAAATTAATTAATTTTTAAAGCTGAAAAAGTATAACAAATATATTAACGTAAAGAAAAATAATTAAGTTAAATAATTAATTTTTGTATGGTTGAAAAAGTATAAACAAATATATTAATATAAATAAATAACTAGGAAAATTAAGAATTTAATAATATAAAGATAAATATTGAAAACATGAAGTTAATCATGATTTAAAAAAGAGTACTCAATATGGTTTTATCTGTGAAAAATTAGATTCAAAGGAAAATATAAAAAATAAAAAACATATGATATGGAGCCTTTAAAATCTTGTAGAATTCAAGGAAATGTATGATGTAGGGGCTTTTATATTAAGGTAGGTTTTTACATCATGTCTTACTTTTAATGTAGTGAAACGCAGTAGAGTTATAAGGGAGAGATATTGTAGTAATGAGTGATGCTGCATTATAAGATGGTGTTGAGGAAAAGAGTGACTTTATAGTAGTGAAGTATGTAGTGGTGGAAGAGATGTAAATTGGAAAGCTCGATTTATATAATTGTACATATTGATGTACTTATAAGTGAATAAATAAATAGTGTGGTTGTTTTTTCGGTGGAGAAGTGAAAAATTAAATTAAAGTAAGGATGCAACTAGTATGTTTATAAGGGAGAGATATTGTAGTAATGAGTGATGTTGCATTATAAAATGGTGTTGAGGAAAAGAGTGACTTTATAGTAGTGAAGTATGTAGTGGTGAAAGAGATGTAAATTGGAAAGGTCGATTTATATAATTGTATATATTGATGTATTTACAAGTTAATAAATAAATAGTGTTGTTTTTTTGGTGGAGAAGTGAAAAATTAAATTAAAGTAATGATGCAACTAGTATGTTGCTAAAGTGAAGAGGATAAAAATGACAAAAAAAATCAGGATTAGGAAGAAGGATGGAGATAAGGTTGTAGCAAATGTGATATTGGAGGAGATACATTTTTTTCTATGATGAATCTATTGCAAAAAATAGTGTAGTAGATGAAGATGAAAAGAAAGCTAGAAAAGAAATACAACATTAAAGTTACATGTAGTTGATTTAAATGTTATTTGGATAAAGAATTATGATAGTGGAAATGAAATAGAACAACACATAATTATTTAATATTAAAGCATTGTAGTAGTTTCCCTACATTGATGTAGGCAATAAGCAAATTATCATTTTATTTGAATAAGATAGTTAAATGATGGTTAGACAATTTAAAAGAGTTATTTACCTTATTTAATAAGGCTCACCAAAATATTAATACTCATTAGTCATGAGACCACGACTAGTTAGGGTTCTCCTACTAAAAAACAATAATTATAAATATTAAAAGATATGTAATATTTCGCCATATATTATTATTATATTATAGCTCTACTCAACCAGAGGCCCCCCTCAAAAGGGCCCATGAACATTGCACTGTATTTCTATATTATTAATATAAATATTAAAAGATATGTAATATTTCGCCATATATTATTATTATATTATAGCTCTACTCAACCAGAGGCCCCCCTCAAAAGGGCCCATGAACATTGCACTGTATTTCTATATTATTAATATAAGGGTTATGTTATATAGGTATAGCATCATTATCTCTCCTATTTACATTTTTCCATTTTTTATTTATTTGAATATGGCTCATAATTTACTATCTCTACTTGTCGAAGTACACTACAAGCGTTATGAACCCTTCTTCTTGTACTATCGCATTCTTGAATTTTATAATTTCTTTAAAGCTAAATGCCTGTTATTTAGTAGATTAAATTATAATTTAAAATCATACACATAGAAAAAAACAAGTGAAGTCACCCAGTTAAATAACAATTAGCATTGTATTAGATAAAATTTACATTTGGATTCAATCTTCCACGTATATTCAAACATATTGAAAGCCCACAAAGCATACCTAAAACTGATCTTACATAAACATCTAGGTCCAGTTTTTGCTATATTTATACATTGAAAAAATTGCCAAGGTGGATTAGTCTCATGTAACACAGAATTATGTAGTAAAATATTTATTATTCCCGGTATTTTCATCTCAACGGCTAGAATACGAATAATTCTATTTGGATATTAGGCACTTAGAGTAGTTGTAAATCCAAAATTCTAGGAGCATAAACATATAAATGAAGTTTGTGAATGAAGAAATGTCCTTTGTCTTTCCATTTGAATTTTTTTTTGCAGTGTGAATGATTTGTGATTCAAATACTCGTGCATAGTATTGATCAGTGTAAACAAGCTTAAGCACATTTTCGATTGATTCAATAAAATTTTAAAAGCTATGCTTGAATTTCTTTACCATAATTTTTATGATATGAGAATATGTGTAGAATGTCTATTGTTGTTAATGTATTTTTATATTTGTAATCTTATGTGAGTTATTCATTATGTTATTTTGAAAGCAGGTCTCTAAACATTACACTAGTATAATTTTCTCTCAAATTGCTACCATTTATGTATATTTATTTTTTTAACAAATAAATTTGACAATATTTAGACCGACCATGTTTCATTTTTTCCTTATTGATTTCATATCAAAAAATAAATATAAATTGAAAATGACTATATTTTAAATAGAAAAATTAAATAGACTTATAAAATTTTAAGAATAACCAAATACATTAATTTCTTAAAAATATATCTTAATTTCATATTAATCTAAAAAAGACAAATGTGTTATATGTTTGCACTATAAAGAATAATGTCTTTAAAATTATTATATTTTTTTTTCTATGAAAGCCTATATGATCCATAAAATTATTTTTAATAGAAAAAAATTCTATTAAAATATGACTTTTGTAAATTAAAAAAATTATTCATTAAAATTATGGTCGATTAAAAATTAAACTGTTTATGGAAAATTTTAAAAATCACTTGGAAATGATCATAAACAACCATAATAATGTTATGAATAAATATATAAGAAATAACGTAAAATAATGTAAATGATAATAATCATAAATAATGATTAGTTAATTAGTAATTAGGTTGAAGAGTCATGTCTAAATGAGACATCACTCTCCATGAAGAGACACTTGCTTGGTATATAAGTAAGCCTCTCGTTCTCGTTGTATCATTCATTCTTATTCGCACATATAATATATAATATTTGTATCCTCATGGACATCTTTATATTCCAAGTCTTCTCGAGTAATTAATTGGTAGAAGAAACTTTGTTCGCTTCATTTGGTATCTGAGCCACGTTGGTTGATCACCAGGCCTTTGGCCAACTACCTCCCAACAACTTTGTTGTCATCAATCAAGAATCCGCTACGAAGAAGGAGCTTCTCCATTCTACAGTTGCTACTAGGCCTTTGGCCATATCATTTAAAAAAAAACCATATTATAAAAAAAGAAGGAAAAAGAGAAGAGAAGAGAAAAAAAAAAGTTATAAATAAAATTATTATAAAAAAAAGAAGAAAAAGAGAAAGAAAGATAGAAGAAACAAACAAAAAGAAAAAAAGAAAAGAAGAAGAAGTAGAAGAACCTTGTTGATCATCAGCGTCCGACAACTGATTGCACCACTTCTATCCTGGAAAACATTCCTAAGCATCAACTGTTGGACCACACCAGATTCGTCGACCATCCACACAGCTTGCCACAAAAGCGACAAGCACACTGTGGACTTGTTGAAGACCACTGTGGACCTGTCGAATGCCTCTAGATCACGCCCTGCAACATTTTCAACCTTTTGCAGAGGATGCCATTTCACTAGATCAACGCCAATTGACCTTGTTCCTCATCCAGATGGCGCTGCTAAGCCAACCACATCCTTCCTGCACCGTCCATCCAAGAACTCGACAAATTTAGACACCTAATTTGTTCAGTGTTGACCATTGTAGGACCAACTATCCTCTATGCATCATTCTAACTGTCATTTCATCTGGTGCAGTTCGTGGTGTCATCAATGACTGTTATCATTTATCAATGTCTCCATTGCAAACCGTCCACCATTTTTGTAGGCCACCATCTTTACACTACCACCGCTAGTCGATCACTTCAACTGTCGCATGCAATTTTTCCAGCATCGTTGCTCGATTTTGTTGCCAACGTCTACTACGGTTGTTGTTCCAACAATTCTTGTTTCTCTCTCATTGTTGTTATTGAATTCATGGACAGAAAAACTGTCAACCACACTATCCCTGCTAACCCTCTTCCAATCTCGACCTCCACATCCATTGCAATATTGATGCGGCAGCCACCGCCGCACATAGCCCCCACACTATCTTCTATTTGTCCATTCACCACCATCAGCCACCATTCACAACTCGTGACTGTTCACTTATTTGGAAGGTTAACTAAACTATATTTTACACCAAATTAAAACATAGTCCTTGCTTATGTGTGGGAAAAAAACATAATTAGATCTTTATATAATTTGTACTAAAAATGGTACTTAAGAAGTGAGGAGGAATATCATTAAATTTAAGAAGATATTAAGAACAAATATTCTCATCTAATTCTTTTACAAAAGGAATATATTAAGCTAATAGTTATAAAGGATATATAAGGAATTATTGAAGGGTTTTATATATAATTAACCAGGGATATTAAAAAAAAGAAATCCATACAAAGTTAAAAGAAGTGAATAAAAAAAAAATATGGGATCTCTAAGTAATGAACAAAAATCATTCGCAAGAGATATAGAACAATTAATGAAAATACTTCAGTGAGAACATGTTGATTTTAATGAGGAGAGAAAGAAAATGGAATCCATATTCCAAGTTGAACGTCCATCATCACTTCCAGAAAACGATGTAATCAAGTGTACCGAGAAAGTGCAGTTAAAAGATCAAGAGAATGGAAAAATAGCCAAACTTCAGAAAAGCAAAAAAACATTAGAACACGAAGATAAAAATCTTGTGGATATGCATTACAAAGAAATAATGGAAAAAGACAAAGAAATTTCTTGTCTCAAGGACTACGTCGAAAAATTACTAACGCAAGTGAAGAAGACTAAGGTTACAAAGAAAGAACTCAAGAAGCACTTATCAGAACAAGAAGAGGAAACCTTGTGTTTAAAAAACCTTAATAAAAAATTATTAGAACAAATTAGAGATCTAAAAGATGAAAAGATTAAAGTTCAAAACACTGAAAATAAGGTTGATAAATCATAAATCAAAGAGATTTTACGTCTAAGAAATCATAATCAATGTCTACTCACTCAATTAAAAAACTTAAGGATGATAAGGAAGCATTAAAAGACAAATTGGAACAATTCACTCAAGAAGAAGTACCAAAATCCCTAGTTGTAACATTCTAAGTTGAAGATAAGGGAACGAATACCGATCTAGTGAATATGACAACTCAAAAAGACAAGCCAGTCAAAGAAATGACACACTTAGATGTTGCAGTTTAGATTATTAAAATCTCAAGTGAAGGTTTTGTAACCAACTCAACAACATTGTCCCCTAATGTAAATCAAAGAAATTCCACACACTTAATAAGGGAATGTCAAACCAAAAAATTTCCCTATCGGCATTCGAATCATAAGAATAGACAACTCAATCAAGCTATGTATATGTACCATTTAGTACAAAAACAACAAGCTGATGTTCCAAAGAATATTGAAATAACCTTAATTCAGTCCTATGATGACAAGTCGTCACGAAATTCCAATTATTAGAATATTACGCAGAAGATTAATCTAGGGTGGTCTAACCCTTTCTCAGTGCGACAATTTTTTTTGTCACTTAGAAGATCATATCAACATGTATCGACAAGGATGACAGTTCTGAGGCGAAAAGACATTCGAAACCAAAAAAGAGATCAAGCCTTTTTCATTGACAAGATTTGAGGAAAAAGCTTTTAGAGGAGGAAGGCAATGTTACGAATACATATATAAGAAATAATGTAAAATATTGTAAATGATAATAATCATAAATAATGATTAGTTAATTAGTAATTAAGCTGAAGAGTCATGTCTAAATGAGACATGACTCTCTATGAAGAGACACCTACTTGGTGTATAGGCAAGCCTCTCGTTCTCACTGTATCATTCATTCTTATTCACACATTTAATATATAATATTTATATCCTCACGGATATCTTTATATTCCAAGTCTTCTGGTGTAATTAATTTGCAGAAGAAACTTTGTTCGCTTCAAATAATGTGAAAACAATCAATACGATAAACATTATAATATGTTCTTTTACATCATCATAATAAAATAGTAGTAAGTTTATTTTATTATATTTCTCTAAAACAATTCTATAAGATCCATTATGTTTTTAGCCATTAGTAAAGGTTTATATACTTTTTTTAGGGATATTTTAAATTCTTAATATTTTAATAGTTTTTTAATAAATATTATGAATAAGTGTATAGAAAATTTCTATATGATTTAGATTTATTAATTTTTATTAATATTGAAATTAGGATTGTATATATTTTTTACTTTTTTATTTATTGAAGTTAGTCTTTCCTCCATTGAGAATATGGTCATTTTTAGATATCTCGGGTATAAGAAGCAGCTTTACAACATTGAAATCATGAGATTCCCCAAAATTCCTTCTAATTCTAGCCACAAACTCCACCCTCGGTTCAAGCAAGGATGACACAAAGGTGCCTAGTATTAGCTAAACCATTGGGGGATAAAGGAGGAGATCATCTCACAGAATAAGGATAATATTAAAAATATTATTGCTCCAAATTTAACCATAAGTTGTTGGGTGATAAGAAGCTAAATGAAAATGATGCTAAGGTATTTTAAGAAGGTGATCAACTCTACTCTTGCTAACTAGAAATTGCAAAACTAAGAACTAATTCTCATGAGCTCCTAGGTAAAACTTGCCATTGGTTTATTCCCGAAACACCTTGGGATGAAAGAATATGTGACCTTTGCGATAGTAAGAGGGTTGAAGATGCAAAGCACTTTCTTTTGGATTGCCCAGCTCTTACTCACATCCGCTCTCATTTCGATAACATATGCCACACTACTAACCCTCTTGACTTGTTAAGTCAAGATAACTATAACTACCTAGGAATGCTTCTTTTTGACATAAAAATAAAATATTAAAGAGTCTCAATTAATATCTTAATTTTTTAAACTTTCCTAAACCATATTGATCATAATAAAGGTTAATCATCACCATCACCATCATAATTTAATAAATTATCATACATATAAATATTATCTTCCATATTCCTTTTTAATGTTTATAAAAAACTAAAACTTGTTTAATTAAAAAACAAAATTAAACAAGTAAATACTATTTGAAATATTCTCTCACAATATTTAAAAAAAAAAATCATACTTAATAAATTGGAAAATAATAAATACTATTTCTCATATCTTTTATTATATTTACCTTAGAACAGTATAGGAATCTGTAGAAAAGAATAACCATTTTCTTTAAAATCCTTTTTATTATATATTATATATATGGAGGCCCGTCTCATGGAAGAAGAAAATATTTTTTTCAATCAAAATATCATAAATATATGACTCTATCCGTAAATAGATATTATTTCTAATATCTTTTATTATATTTACCTAAGAACAGTGTAGGAATATGTAAAAAAAAATAATTACAATTTTCTTTAACATCTTTTTTAATAATAATAATATCTATTTTTAAGGTCACAGCCAAGCCAGGCACCAAATTGGTGTATGAGAGCCCCTTGTTTATGGGACAAGGGACCCACCTCCGCGCAGCGATTTGACTGCTAAGTCTACGAAGGCATACATACTCTACCCCCCTCTGGTTTTGAACCTGTGACCTCTTAGGAGGAAACACATGCTATTAACCATTAGACCCACTCGAACTGTATAAATGGAGGCCCATCTCATCATTGAAGAAGAAAATATTTTTCCAATCAAAATATCATAAATATATGAGCCTATCCGAGGCATCCTAATCTGTAATGGTTTGGTTAATGAATACTTTGGTTTCCAAGGTTATTTAGCGAAAAATATAATCATGTATAAATATTGTATCTGCTTAAAAAACATATTATAAAAATATAATAAATTATTTAATAAAAAGGTTAAATCAAAGATAATTAATATACAAAATATTTATTTACATCATCTCTTCGCAATCCCAAAACATAATTCAAATTGATTTCAAAAATCACTCACATATAGCTGTATTTTAATGAATCAAACACAAAACATACAACTCTTCAAACGCACGAAACTCAGGTTAGTAATGTTCCACACTTGCTATGTCTACTTTATTAAAATATTATAAAAAGATAATACAAGAATACTTTGTTAAAATAATATAAATAAAGAACTAAATAGTAAATGCTAACTTGTCACACACTTGATTTTGGTTGGTACAGAATTATACCATATTGATAGTACCAACAATATTTAATTATTTGTCATATTTACAGGTACAAGATAAAAGGGAATATCGACACTTCATTATGTCTCAAGGTACAAGGTGGAAAAGAAACATTATAAAATAAACTAACAGCAGCTGAAGCAAACAACCATGTATTCCAATATCGTGAGTAAATCTCTGTGAGGTTTCCGCTCATGTTTTTGTAATCCCTGTAAAAGCTAAATACTGCCAAGTTCTGCATTGTCGGCTTCTCTGGTGAGGTCATTATTTCATTCTACGTTAGTCTGTTTTCAGTCAGCCTCTATGAAACAAGCACTGAAATTTCCGTAAACGTACCTCATTGTACAGAGAAAAAACGGTTTTCTGCGTCCAGATTTGTAATAAGTGTGCAGATTTATAATCAATTTAGACACCACCATTATAGTAATGAAATTGAACTTACCTGTCCAGAAGACTGCTGCAATGGACAAAATTGAAACTATCAAATATCATATTAGAATAACTGCAGTCACTCCATTGAATCTCTGGGTTTTCAGCTTAGGGTAAGGATAAACATTGCCCCCCTTAACTTGAAGATTAGACTGTGTTAAAGCTTTCATCAGACATAATGTCAAAGATCAGAGCTGACATCTTTCAGACTTCGTCCGACCATATTTGTCTCCTGAAAATTACGTGACAACAATAGAAAAAATAAATGAAGAAGGTGCAGGATGGCCATGTCATAATTGACTGCCCATTGCACAAACAACTGAAATACTCACTACATTAACCAAATGAAGTTTAAGAAAGTTACACCATCTTTACTGTCCTACGCACGTATAAATATAAAACATGCACCCAATTAAACAATTTATATAACCTATTTTTTTTTTCTGCAAAAAAAAGAACTTTAATAAAAATGTTTCATTTCAATTTCAACACTAGTTTACCAATTTATCAATTAGCTTCCAAATAATGGGACATATAGCAACTTAGGCTTGACCATTGATCCCCACAGCCTCTATCCAACCTCTTTCATGGTGTTTCTGCGTAATATTGAAAGCAGACAACGGGTCGAAAGAAATAACATGCAATTCTCGAGTTATTTAGGCAGGTATTCACTTTTGTTATATATATAGAGTCAGGTATCCACTTTTCAGATATATTATATATATACACGCACTTTCCTCGTAGTGAGAATGTAACCCTTTCATTGAGATCACAGAGATCTCACATTATCCAAGGGAGCTCATACTTCACAGTTGTTACATAATAATAATAGTACGTGCACATAATATAACATAAAACAGCTGTACTGACTCCTGCTGCCAGTGTGCATCTTACCCTGCTACATAGAAAACCGTTCCCACAGTGTTGCACTACACAGGTAAGAGTGTGTGTGTAAAGGTATAGTCAGCAACCATGTGTTTCTAGAAAAAGAAGAAACAGCCATCAATCAAGAAGCTTAGCTGGATAATTCTTACAGCAGATCTTGGCAGCAATGAATCAAGAAGCTTAGCTGCATGATTCTTACAGCAGATTTTGGCAGAAATAAATCAAGAAGCTTAGCTGGATAATTCTTACAGCAGATCTTGACAGCAATCAATCAAGGAGCTTAGCTGCATAATTCTTAGGGTATATAGAATCAATGAGATAGGACTGAGACTTCGTCCTCAGACCCCAAATCTTCCTCGTCTTCGAAAGAATCTGGGGCGATGGGGGCATGCCCTTGGCCAAATGCCCTTATATGATCTTTGAGGGAACGCTTGTGCTTGAAATCTGAGCCACAGCTGCAATACCAGAGCTTCCCACAGTTCTTCTCATGGGTGCGCCAGTCGCCCCTGACAGCAAAGCTTTTGTTGCACTTGCAGCACATGAAAGGCTTGATTCCGTGCTTGCGTTTGTAATGTGTTTGTAGAGTGCGGAAGTCCTTCAAGGGTTTGGCCCGGGGATGATCAATGTTATTTCTGCAACCTTGCGTACAGCAGTAGCACGGTAGCCTCAGCAATATTGCTGTAGGCTGCGTGCCTCGCAATGATTCTGGCCCTTTCCTGTATTGCGATCCATGTCCCCACATATGCATCTGCACACACAATTACATCTCAACCCATATCAAACTTAGCACCTCGAATCCTTCCGAGCCAAGGGATTAATCCTACTTTTCTGTTCTACATTGCAACCAATTCAATGCATCTGCACGCACAATTAAAATTCAAACCATATCAAATTTAGCACCACAAATCCCTTTTGGCCAAAAAAATCTCTGTGGACGATATTATGTGATGTAGCCTGTTTGTAAAACAATAACCAAATAAACCCCACCATCAAATCTTTTCAATATGGCAACCAACTAGTTATGAGACACCAACATGAGATCAATTGTTGTGAGGTGAAACCCTAACACATGGGGCTTAGCCACAGGCCATCCTAGGAAGAATTCATGCAGGTTAAAAGCACGGACCCTGACACATAGGGCTTCAGCTATAGGATATCCTAGAAAGAATCCATGCATGTAAAATGCTCAGCAGACTGTTTACATGAAGTATAACAAAGTTTCAATAAGATATTAGAAACCTCAATCAAGAATTTCATGAATGCATCAATCTTTATCAATATTTGGGTTATAAATTTGTTGGGCTGTTGTTTAGTGGTTGGATGGGATGGGTCACTGAGGTTGAGACCTGAGCAGATATACAGCCCTTGAATGTTAGTTGATTTCCCTCTGCTAGCCGAAGAAGATTTTAACCGATATCCTATCAATTGATTCAAATGAAAATACCTTATCTTTTCAGTAAGATACTCAAATTAGATGAATGCTTCATTGCGAGAGGCTTGTATGGAGGTATGAATAAATGAGCCAACAATCTCTACAATCTTCAAATTATATCTCACTAAGGGTACGAAGGGTACTGTCTACTGGATCACAACTTAGATGAAGAACCGTTAAACAATTAGCTATTAGTTCTAGTCATTTTCAGAGAGTTAAATTTAGCAACTGTCAGTCATGCATGTGTGCATGTGTGAGTTAAGATTAGCATATCTATGTTTAACGGATTTAAGTCTATTTAACCATGTAGCTTCAAACAATTGAATGACTGCAATTTATAACACAGCAGCTGCTTTGCTCATTCTCTATGCTTCTCTTTGTATATCTTTTCATGGTTGTGAGAAAATTCTAAGCCTTGCAACAGTGAATCAAGATGCCCTCATGAATGGCTTTTAATGTGTACCAGACTCATCGATGTTCAACGAGTTTGAAGGTGCGCTACTTAAGTTGAATTAACATAGTCCTTAAATGGGCATACCTGCATGTTGTTATACCGATTGAATGTCTTAGCACAGACTGGGCAGGAGAACTGAGTAGCCCCAATGAGAATTTGTGAAGGTGTAGGTATCCAATACTGGCTTTCTGAAAACCTTGTTCTGCCTTCTGATCTGCCCTGCACTATTACACTCTCCTTGTCTGCATCGCTGGAATCAGTACTCTTCAAGCTGGGCTCAGACTTCTCACATAAGCTGTTAGGAGGTCCTATATGCAGAGATACCATTGCGGTTTCTTCTGGATCTGACCTAAACCTCTCCTCCCCACTCCGGTTTTCTCTTGGGGGACTGAGACTGAGCAGCAAAGGCAGTTCTTCTCTCAGTGGCGGTGACTCACCGTACTCCTTAGGCGGTTGCTGTAACTGTTGGAAAAAAACACGATTCTGATCATTAATATTCACATCATTTGCGGCATGAGAACAAGGCACTTGATGACCCACAAACGAATCTGTGCAAGGAATTGCTAGGGGAACACAAGGAGGGCTAGATATCGAATTTATTGGGGCCTCTAATGGCTTATTACTCTCAGTAAATGAAACAGAATTCGCTGCTCCTGCTGCTGCTGCCACAGTTCCAAGGCTTGTATACTGATGAAGATTGTCTGACTTTGTATTCATTTTGTTGGCTGACTTGAAACCCCGTGCCCTTAGATACCTATTCGCATTCACCATGAAAAAATGATCTCTCGCTGTAGATCCTATGGAGGACGTAAAAATAAAATATTCTATTCTATTCTGTAGTAAAATGATTGAATTGCAGACCCATAATTCACCATGGTTGCTTCATGCCTTTCTCTACCGGCCAAAGAACAAAACAATGACACAAAACTGTTACAAAACCCTACCATGACCTAAAATGATAAGCTTGGATTGATCCGCGCAGAGGACCTAAAGTAGTTGATTCTACGTATTCTCACCATTTCTGGCACTTCGAGAAATGACCAAGACTGGTGTAAACACAGCCAAAGCAAAAAGCAGCGGAGAGGACAATGGGAATCCATGGGTTATCGAAAAATTAAGATTGATGGTTAGCAAACATACAGATCTACGATGTTATGAACAGGGCAGACAAAGAATGAGGCAACACCCCGTGGATTCGTATATTGTGCGACTCATAATTCGACGGCAGTGCACCAAAATGATAAAAAAACCAGATAACTCTACGATACGGTTTGGTGGTATTGGACTAAAAGACGCTGAAAATGATGGGAGGATAAAGCAGAATTTGTTAGGGCCCAGTGAAATTATATTCCCTTTCCCTTTCCATTTCCACCACCATTGAATTTCTACACAAAGCTCACATCCTTTCACACACAAACCCACCATCAGAACATTTCTTCAAATCTTTTTCCCGGATTTCCTCATCCTTTTCGTATTACAAATTTTAAGTAAAAATCATCCCCTCATAATCCGTGGGTATGTTTCTAGTTAGGTGGCAATGGGGAAGCCAAGTTATACCAGAAGCAGAGAATATGTAATCTAAAATCAAGGCCCCCATGGCCTCTGTTTTTCATTTGTCGGAAACCAAAATCATATCCAGTGGCACCACAACTGTACGGATTGACTGGTTGGGCTATGTGTGTCCACAGTCCTAATGATGTTCATTATTTTTATGTACACAACACACTTGTGTTTGTGGTTCTCCATCTACATTATTAGATGATATAATTGCTTTCTCCTTAAAACTTCTTTACTCAAAAGTAAAGAAGGTTGAGACTCACGGTTTGCTTGGGCCAATGACAATATTTTACCATGGGGATTCACATTGATACTCTTTTCATTATTAATTAAATTTAAATAATAAAATAAAGTTTCAATAGCTTTAAGGAAATATAATATTATAGTGGTAACATGAAATATTATATTGATGTACTTGTAATTGAGTATTAATATTAATATTGGGCTTAATTTAATTTATAGATAGTTTTTGGCAAAAATATGAAATTATATAATTTCGAGTAAGATTGTGATTTTTTTATTATTTAAAATACATTTTTGAATGCATAAATAAATTTAACACCGTAAAAAAGGATGAAAACCCTTAGTGCACTCAAATTCAACAGAGTAAACAATTTATACTAGAGTTTTTAAAAATATCTATTTAACTTTGATTAAAATTAACTAGGAAAAATACTCTAAAAGAACCATTTCATCTATAAATTAAACTACTCCTTAATATAGATTAAAATTTTCAAATACTAGAATATCGAATTAAATTAATTAAAAACTATAAACTTAACTAATACATTAGTTTATTATATACAAATAAAGAAATACTGGGCGAGCTACTTTAAATGTTTTTGGAAATTAGGAAGAACTCATTGATTATTCTTTGATGTTAAAAAAAAAAATTAAAAAATAAATTAAACTATTTATACTTTATTAATCTACAATAATTAAAATTAATAATAATTTTTTTAATTTTGTTGTATCTTATATTAAAATAACTAATTAAATTATAATATATTATATTGATTACATATAATCCTTACAAAGGTTATATAAAAATCCCTTATTATATAAAAAGATATATCATACATTTATTGTAAATATATATATGCTGAAATTCTTGTTACTCCTATGATATTATGATCATTAAAATTTACAATAAACCATATATAATTAATAATTAAATATATACTGCTAATGTTTTTAATATTTTAGTACTTTACATTATCAAAATATATTATAATTTAATTATTGTAATATAGTAATAATATCCAAAATAGGGTATCTTAGGAATTTGTAACAAACATTAATTAAATATTATTAAAACAGAACTATAGACAAAATCTTCACAAATATTACTAATTATTTATTGAATTTATTATAATTTAAAATTTAAAACCAACCAATTTTACATACTTACACTCCCCTCACAGAATTCAACCTCTCTACGATATTTTCTAAAATACATTTCAAAATCTTTAAAAAATCTTATTTGAAAAATATTATGAAAACGATTTGAAAACCTTTCCAAAATTATCTTATTTGAAAAATGTTATGATTTGAAAAATATTATTAACACCATTTTAATATATGTCATTTTCTATTAAACTATTTTAAAATCCACTTCAAAGTCTTTTATGCCATAGATTTCTAAGACATAATTTAATATCTACATAATATTTCAGACTCCACCTTAAAGTCTTCTAACAAAACGGACTCTCTTCTAGAGTAATCATTTTTCATATAATATTTTAAATCCTTTAACAAAATCCTAAAAATAATTTAGAGATTTATAATGATTCTTTATATGGACCATTGACGCTCCTGTTTGAAGTCGCACTTACAAAATGTTTTCTAGAAACTCATATTTCCATTTAATGTCTTAAATTATTTATTTTATGTATAATATTTTTTTTAAAGTTATTACAATTAATAAAATTTATGTAAAAATTTTTAAAATTAATTAATATACCTTGAATAAATACTTTGGTATTATAAAAATAATTATAATTATTTTAATATTATTATATTTTTGTTATTTTAATTTATTTAATTTCTAATTAATGATATATATTATTTTGTTTTAAAGTAGTAACATTAATTGGTGATCGAAGTAGTGTGAAATCTATGAAACTAAGAGGTTCAAAGTTTTAAATCTTCTTGTTTATGTCATTGTTTTAAATGTACAGGAGGCACAAGTGATATACACGGCAGAGGGTTTATTAGTAGTTAAGGTGTCCTCTTAGACCTAGAAAATTCCATTTGAAATATATATATATACATATATTATGTATGTATATATATATAATAATTATTAGTGGATAAATATTATTTTAAAAAATAGATATAAATAGTTGATGAAGATGAAAATTAATATCCATCCAAATCAAAATTCCCTTACCTTAAAAAGTAAAAGATTCCTTGTATTTCTTTATTAAAAAAATATGAAGATAAGTATTCCAAGATTACCATAATTTTGATGATTTAGGATCATTAGGAAGGTTGGTAACATGACAAAGTATTTTGAAATTATGATTTTGTTTTGGGTATAAGTGGGGCACTATAGGGGAAAGTGCTTTTCACCTTCAAACCTATTGGTGTTACACATATGATAGGTTCTTGAGTCCCATATTGTCTTAGGAATTGTTCAATGCCCACTTTCATTATGTATGTCATGGAACTTTGTTTGTATTTTAGCAATACATTATATTTCCTTTTTCATTAGTCATAATTGAGAGACATTTTTGATATTTTAGATTAAGATTGACCACCTCCTTTTAGTATTTCAGTTTCTTTTTATTCTGTAATTCTTTAGAGATATTCTCTTTAAATTTAGACATAATATTTTTTTTATTATTATTGGTATTTTGTAGAATAACATCTTTCTTTATTACTGAATGAGTTATGTAATACTTTCATCTTAGTTTGATCCTCATTTGAGCCATTGGTGATTTCTAATAGAGTTTGAAGCAATTTTGGTGACCTCCATGTTGTCCATGTTGTTTATCTTGTTCTTGTACATTAAGTACCTAATCATGGCCATGCACTCAATAGATGAAGTCTCACTTCAATGAGGATGATAGTTATGGTGTATGGCCTTTAACTTTGATATTATAAGTTATACAATTCTTTTGGATCCACGATATTTTTCTCTAGGTTTATCTAGAGATGTTGTATCTCCAAACTTCACATATGTATAAGATATCGAGAGTGACATAATTACCAAAGAGGATTTTTTCCCTTATTCCACAGTAAAATGTGCACTAATTTGCACTTCTTTTCAAGTCCATAATATTAAGCTTCCCACCCATGACTAATATTTTTTTCAACATTAGAGTTATAGTTGAGTTTGTGATGGATATTGGTTCAAACTTATTTGTATGAAGGAACTTCCTCCAAAATATTGTTATGATACACAAAATTTCATAGTTTATACTTTTGGATTTCCTTATCATTACCTTTATTTTCTAAGTGTTCATAGTCATACCCATAACAGAGTTGAATTCCTCCGGGATTATTAGTTTCTTATTAAGGTCATAAGGATTTCTTTCCATAAGAACAATATCATGAGCCTAAAGAAGAAGAATGATGACTATACTAGCAAGAGTTAATCTAGTAAACCTAGCATCTTCTAGCCAATATTGTACCTTATTGATGTATATGCTAAAAATGTTAGGGGATAGAAGAAAAACTTACATGACTCCCATATCATATTTAATTTCTTATAAACAACCCTAAATGTTCCTAAATATGGAAATAATGCTCTCATATAACCCAATTGTAGCAACTTTTAGCTTAAAAATAACTTTTGATTTCATCCAGCATATTCCAATGTTTAGTGTTGGGAATTTTATCAGAATCCATTCTTTAATTAGTGAAACAACAAAAGAGATTTCTTTTGTTACTATGGCACTCCTTCACATTGATCCTAATAATAATAAGATGGCTAATAGTTGAATGATATACTTTGAAATTGGCTTGGTCTTTAGCTCCTTTTCTATGGATTTCAAGCGATATGTTGACATTATTTCCCAAATACTTCCATATAGGTTGTCTAAAATGTAGCTAGTCATAATGGTCCTATAATTAGAGGGATTAATTTTATCGGCACTTTTAAAGATAGGAACAATGAATTTTTTCAGTCAACAGTTTAAGGAGGTCATGCTTAACTATTAAATTGAAGAGATTATGTATGGGAACAATAAGGATACGCCCTCCATTTTTCCATATTTTGATTTGGTAGCCTTCAATGTCCTTAGCTTTCCATTTTGTGAGATGCTTAAGTCTACCAAAATTTATGTCTTCTATATAAGACACTTCATCTTCTATAGAAACATTTAGAATGTTTTTTGCAAGAAAACATGATTCATATTGATTTTCAAGATAGGATTTCCAATCCTTCGGGAGGATCATATTATTTTCTTTAATTTTATAAGGACCGAATGCTTCCTTGAAAATCTCTTGGGATCTAGCCTAGGTAGGTGTACAAGCTTATCTTTCTTTCAATTTATGCAATGTGTTTTTTCCATTTTAATTAGGGTTTTGTAGCCTTTCACCTTAATTAACTTTAAGGACTCATTAGAGAAATCCCTAATGACTATTCTACCAATTTTACATACATTGTCATACCAAGGGTTGTCCATCCTAGTTTTCTTTTCACATAACGTTTTGATAGAGAGTACCTTTATGTAAGTAGAAATGGTTGTTGCAAAATTATGATAGAGGTATTGGATATTGTTTTTATATGATTAAAAAATTATTCAATTTTTAAGTGCTTTAAGAAATTATTAAAATTAATTTTTTCAAAAGCAATCTCTTTTAGTTTTAATAAAGTTTTTACCAATGGAACTTTTGTGCATGACAAAGTTCAAATTTATGGATAAAGGTTTATGATCAGAGTCAAGTTCATGATAATTTAAAAGGTCAAGATCTACTATTTGGTTTTTATTAGATTATTTGATATCACATAATTTTTGACACTACTACGTATCCCATGGATACAATTCATATGGTTAGAATTTGAGCACTTCGTTAGGCCATTGCAAATTATTAGATCTTAAGAACTAGTGTCAAGTAAATTATTATGTAGGTCTTCAAAGTACCTTCTCTACTTATTAGTGAATAAGGACCCCATCTAGCAAAGAGGATTAGGATTGCAACCATTGCTTAGAAATTAATCTTGATCAATTGTATTTCAAGCATTAAATCTCTTAGCAAGATGGTATTACCTTCATTTCTCTGGTTGTAGATATGTTGTTCAAAACTTTTGTAGGTACAATTCTTATCTAAATTGTTTTGCTTATAAAACATAGAATTCATATGCATAAAGTAAAATATTGCTATATAAATATTCTGAGTATTAGTCTATGAAATATCCAACTATATGTACTAATTGAGAGGGCCTTTCTTATGAAATTGAATATAAGGAGAAAAGTTCACTTTTATATAGCAAACTATATCTCAATACCTATTTGAGAGAATTATTATTACATGGTGATCACATTATAAATCTTACAATATTGAAAACCTTAAATTCTTTTTACTCCAAAATTTTAACTATAAATATAATA
>APFE030879242.1:133605-150531 GCA_000404065.3 Pinus taeda
ATGTACGTATGTATGTATGTATGTATACACACACACACACACACATGAAATTGAATCTTACTTGCAAAATTGGAATTCAAATGCATAGCTAGTTCTTCATATTACTCTAAATAAAGCTTAAATCAAGGAACACTATATGAATCTTAATTCAAGGCTTTCAACTATTTAACTATTCTCGAGATAGACTAATATCTCTTAATAACAACAATGTCTCAAGTAATAGTAGCATGAAACTAAAAGAACAACAATTGAAACTCAAAGGAACAACAACTACCCATTTAGGAAACAAGAGTTAAGAACAATATGTTAAATCCTATTATTGTCGAAAATATAAATGAACTTCCAAATAATTATGCACTACTTAGATAAAAGTGCATTAACTATTCCTATAAAACAAACAATACATAATTAAGCTAATTTACTATACACATGAAAGGAAACACTTCATCTAGGAAGGAGGCCCAAACCTCTAGAAGTCAAACTACCTTTTAAAAGAGACTCAGATCAATATGTAATCGATGAAAAATAAAATTAATTGATAAGTGTTTTCATTGTAATCTTCAAAGAGTAAATGCAATCAAAATTGAGTTCATTGTTATGTCTCAAAATTATGATTTCTCATCATGATACCAAAGGCAACTCTCTCTATTTTTATGCTACAAAAAGAAGTTACAATAGAATATCTCCTAGATAAGGATCATTATGAGAATATCTTATTCTTAGGACACTCTTCCTAAGTTAACGTGACTCTTGTAGCTTTAACGAAAGAACCAATTTTTTTGTTGTTGTAAGTAACTCCATATTTGGAATGGCTTCAGTTGAATTGATCAAAAATTGTCTTGGATGCACTCGCCCTATAACCATGTTATATTCCTTGTTCTTAAAAAAATCGCATCCAACAAATCATTTGCTCAATTTATAAATGAAACAACCTTGTTCATCTTATTAAAGCATAATTATGTAAATAAATATATTTACCAAGGTCTAAAGCATATTGAGTAGAGGAATATGGTTATGAATAAGAAAGGGATAAAATATGGATATAAAAAACCAAGGAATTAATTAAGAGAAATACAACTACATGGTCCAACATCACCCCCCAACTTACTTGATTTCATGTTCTCATGCAATTACTCTCTAGGTCAAGAAAATAAATATTTAACATATAGGGAAGGAAGGGAGTAAGCTTCATAATCTTCCTCCCCTCTATACCTTAATCCAACACTATGCATGATTTATTAGAAAGCCAAATAATCACTTTGTCGAGCAGTCAAAATGAAAAGATGGGAAACACTTTTTTGAATTAGGGTTTTATGGTTAATAAGTGTTGGGGAACTAATACTAATAGAAAAATTATAAAAAAATAGTAAGCACTGCATGTAATACTATAATTTTCTATTAAGTTTTTCTTTAAAGAGAAATGATTGCAAACTATGAAAATGTTGATAAATACCTAAAAATTGAAAACACCAAAAAATAGGGAACTGTGTTACCTATATTCACATTTTCATGCAGAGACAACTCATGATCAGATTAGTAACATGATAGAGGACACCAAATCATGGTGCAATGATATTGACATTCCATCCAATTGACTCCTACCTCCATCACAATTGTAGTATAAGAGTGGAGTCTAGAAAGGGCTTATTGGAACTTATGGAGGCCAAAGGGTTCCGTCTTCTTCAATTCTCGTGAATATATCATCCATCTAATTTTATCCCTTTTTATTTCTTCTAACTTGATGTCCTTCAAATATTCAAGCCTAAAAATCAATATGTTTAGATGAATATCCTTCAGTGCAGAGAAAACATTTTGTTTTTTAAAAAAAATGTTGTGCTTGTGAAATGTAGTAAATGCATTCTCACGTTGTCCTCTAACCCATAGCAAATAGTTTTTCTCATTTTGTTCAAAGGTACTACAATGCTTTTTCCCTTTTATCTAGTTATGAGAGAAAGATATGAAGTATTGGAGTTGAATGTCTATGATAAAGGGCACAAAATTTTCATCCCTTTGCTTAATCAATAGATAGTTATGCATGTAAAGTTCACATAGAAGATACTATATGCGTTCATTCTACTTATGAAAAACAACTGTGAAATTCAAAACATTATCAAACTCATAAGGAAAACCATGTTGTACACCCTGAATCTTGAGCATTAAGTATTGTTCCACTAAAAATAGGGCATAGTTACAGGATGGAGCCTTGCAAGCCAAGACATCTGAACTCATGGAACAAATTTCATTTTTCTCTTGGGTTAATTTATGAACTTTTTCTTGTAATTTTTTAATATTCTTCTAAGAAGCACTCAATTTTGCGGTCGTTTCTATTTCGAATTAGTTAATTCATAGAATCGTTTCAATAATTTTAGATGTTCACCTTGAGGAGTTGTCTCCCCCTGATACTTAGCTACCATATTCTTTAATGTCTGCATTTCAGATTCCAGAATCAGGGGAGTATATGGAGGCACAACATATGTTTATGCTCCTTTTTTCTATCATAATTATTACTTCATTATGTGTATCTATAGTTTGATACTCACAAACTTTTTCTCTTCTTACTGGTCCTAGATTGACTTGCAACCTTCCATTTTCGACCAATGTGAGGTTGTTCCCTATCTTCTAATTGTTTCTCTAATTCCTACATCCTCCTTTTTAGAGCGACATTTTCCTTCTTCAAAATAACAACTCTTCTAAAAAGCCTTTTTTTCTTTGAGTTCCTCACAACCTCTAGACTTTTCAAATTTCGTTTTCTACTTCTAGAGGGAAATCTTGGAGGAGTAGTAGGAGTGTAGGCTTTAACTGCTAGACACTCAATAGGGAAATCTTAGCAGTTGGAAAATCAACCAATAATTTTTTAGTTATAATAGCTAAAGAATGAATAGATGGCTTCTAAGTAGTTGCAATTGAAATATCGACTAGGGATTCATGTGTTATAGTTTTTTAAGAATCAATGGAATGTTCCTAAGCTATAATGATTGGACATTTAACAAAGGGTACTTCAACTATATCAACTGGGGATTCGACTTAAGGTTCCCAAACCGTGGTAGTTGCATAATCAATAGAGGGTTCATAGACTATGGTGGCTACAGAGTTGGTAGAGAATTTGTGGATTGTGGTATTTGGAGAGCTAATAGAGGGAACCTAGGTTATATTCATTGAAAAATCAATGAAAGATTCATGAACCATATTGAATGAATAAACAAAAAAATTTTCTCAAGTCACTATAGTTCTTACCTCTCCTATATTCATAGATTCCAATAAATCTTCCCCCTTCTTCAATGCTTGCACAAGTTCTGCATCAAACACTTCTACACTAGTAACTTCTATATTATGCACTTATTGGCCATGATTCACCTCCTTTGATACCTACACATCTTCAACATCTTGGAAAATTTGGTTCAAGTCCCTTCCATGGGATTTTTGAGCTTCATCAAGGTCTTGTTCTTCTGCATGGACTTGTTCTCCTTTATACCATAGTCCCAAAGTTATTTCTCCCTTCCTCAATTTATCCAAGGCTAACATTGTTTCCAATCGTTCCTGTAAAATATGATACAAATAAGTTTCTCGCTTTTCATCAATACTCTCCTCAATTAAATCTATTTCACTTGTAATAGTGGCCAATTTTTATAGAGAAGTGAAGAGGGGGGAACTTTGATCCCCCCACAATTTAGACAATGTGGTTGATTTCCCCCTTCCTCTAGGTAAGGTGGCGATGAGAGATTCAATTATCTTCTCTTTATTAATAGGTTTCTCAATGGCCAAAAGTTTTGATTAAGAAACATATATTTGGAAAGGTTTTAGTCGAGTACATTAAGGCACTACACATTCCAACTGGGAAACTTTAGTTTGAGGATTTTTTTCACAACCAATTTTATGATGGGTAGTTTTCGTGTGAGGAAGGTCTGAGTGAATGGCTTCAAGCTGAAGAGTTTTAGAATGAATGGATTCAGCATGAAGAGTGTCATAATGGGGAGGTTCTTGTATAGTTGGAATTTTCTCTTCTAGTGCTGCACAAATTTCTTTTCCTACTTATTCCATGTTGTCCTCATCACCTCTTCCAATATCAACTTCAAAATTTCTTCCTCCAATTACAACTTCAGGGTTCTCATTATTGAATATGGTTTTAGGGTTTTCACTACCATTATCAACTTCGAGGTTTTCACTGGTAATTACCATTTCAATATTTTCACCACTTGCCTCAACTTTGGCGTTTTCTGGGGCCTTTTTTGGAAGTGTTTCCTCATTATTACTGTTCATTAATAATTCCTTCATTCACCTCAATGAATTTTTTCGAATAATGCTAGGTTGATTGTAAACACCTTATAACTAGCAACTTGATTAATCCATGGTGGCTTACAACTACATAAGGTTCTTTAGCCTTTTTGATTCTAGATGTAGTCTCATGCAAAAAATATTTAAGGAAAAATTGAATATTCAGAGACACACTTTGTCTCAAGTGTACCAAAAGCTTAAGGTGGTAGCCTCTAACCATATCGAATCTCCTGTCACAAGTAATATATCTTTGAATTATCGTTTCCAACTCATTCCATGGTTATGAGAATGAATTCAAATTATATCCCTTCCCCTTCCTCATTAGTTCTTCTTCATCATCTAAAAATAGGAGAGATACGTTTTGTAATGAAGCGTGCGGTTCATACCAGTTCCCTCCCTTCATTGCTAACCCTATAACTTAAGTTATAACCTCCTCATTTAATTAAAATATATCTTATTTACCATCGTCATCCCATTATCCAAGTTTTGCATGAATTCCAATGTGTTTTCTCTGTAAAAACCTTGAATTTTTCTAGAATATTAAATCCATCCTACACGATTTAAAATGTTGTGTGCCTCATTTAGGGCTTATAGGTGGCTTAACTCATATCTAATCAACTGAACCCCTATTATTACTACTACAACTTAGTCCTGCTATTAAAAAATGGCCACAAATCTAGGAAATTGTTGAACAAATTATAGATATAACAAAAAATACAGAGATGTAGCAGAAATAACACTTCATTTCATTAATATCAATTACTGAAAGATGCTTACAAACATAATGGAAATAAGACTAGCGTGGGCGATGGTATCTTATCTCTGAGAAGAGATGTGGCGACTACATGCATCTGAACTGTGTTACAATGAGGCTCACGGGCCTATTTATTATTGAGAAACAATGGAAAACCTTAAACATCCAAAAACCTAACCCAAGGAGATGAAGCACAAAAACTATGGGCCCCATTTGGGTAAATTAGTACATCAACTTCCTGGGGTCATAACTTTGGCATATGATCTTTGTTTGACATGCACAATACCTAATTAGAAATATATATTCAAGGAATACAAATTTTAACCAATGAAAACTAGAGTATGACCCTTTTTTGGCCCTTGATTTCGCAAAAAACATCGTTTAGGGCCTCAAAACGACTCTGGAAGTCCAAGACTGAAAAACTGCCAAAAATAGTCAATTGTGCTACATTTAAGGAAAATAAAAAAAACTAAAAGAAATAGTGTTGGGGTTCCTAGTGGAATAGAGGGTGGCCACCAACATCCACCTAAATTATTCCTCCCCCCTTAGTAAGTAATGGTCCCCATTACATTGAGTGCCTCCATGAGATGGTGAAACTTCTGTTGAACTTAGTCTTTGCTAAGCCACTTGCCTCAGTGCAGGAGTTGCCAACTTTGAGAACCTAATATAGTTGGATCTACTGTTGGCGAGTGTTATTGACCTGTGTTTCCACAATTCGATAATTTGTGGCCTATTCCATGCAGGCTGTGTTTAACTCTATTGGTGTGAGTTGTTCTTAAATGTCTAATGTGTCCATTAATGGTAGGAAGTATGGTCGAAGGCGGTCCACATTGAACACTGGATATAGGCCAAGGAATGGGGGAATGCTGAGCTCAAAAGTATTGTCTCCCATAGCCTTGGTAATATTGTAAGGACCATATCAGAGTGGTATGTGCTTCTGATGAGTTCTGGTAAGGCATTCTTTCTACAAATGCAACCAAACTTTGTCTCCCACCTGAAATTTGTGTGGCACTTGATGTTGATCATGTCGCTGCTTGTAATTTCCATTTGACTTCTCTAGGATGTTGTGAACCTACTAGCCAATGTGTCCTATTTGCAACAAACCCTGGATTTTCCACTTGACCTCTTCATTTTCTAGAATGGAGCAACGATATATCAACTTGTTGGGTAGATTTTCTTTGAGAGTTGGATCGATCAGATGCTTGATCTGATAGTGCAAGGGTACCCTTGTGGGTGAGGAGAATATTTCCTTGTGTTCTTCAACAACTGTATCCGCCTACTTTTGTTGCATGGAGGAACCCTTCCTGAGGGCCATGGATGTGGCTAGGGTCTTCCCCTTACTTTGAGAGTGAATAAGAAAGAAAACAAGTTTACTATTCTGGGAGATGATATTACTACATTGCTTAATAGAGAGAAAAGAGATGGTGGTAGGTGGAGCTACCTCTAGTAGCTTGTATAATGTATTACCCAAAGAAATAATAACAGAGCGAGGTCTCGACTCATATACAACATTTCTCTTCCACAAGTATGGGTTTCCTAATAATACATCACAAACATCAAGAGGAGCAACATCACACATTAACTCATATGTGAATGGCTTGATGTTGCAGGGATGGTGTCATTGCTTGCTAACTTGGAGAACTCATCCTTGGTGAATCCACCCGATGTTGTATGACTGCTAGTGTGATGTGGTTGAAATGTCCAGCTGCTTCACGACCTTTGCTTAAATGAGGTTCTTTTGCCTCCCACTATCGATAATAAATTTCAGGAACTCTTCACCCGCATCTATGAGTGGAAGAGTTGCTCCCCCTCCTCTTGTTCTTTGGGCTCATTCTTCTGGATCTTGGTAGTGGAAGCAGTTGCACTAGGCTCCACATCAATAATCGGATTCCCTTTGTCATTCCTTTTGTCGGGTTCTGACTGAGGGTTGGAACATTTTGATTCTAAAGCCTTCAACTTGAGCATGAGTGACTTCTTGGCCTGACACTCACTTGCATTGTGAGTGGGGCTCTTATGGAACCGACACAACTTTCCTTTTTCCTTAAATGAATTCATGGTGTTGTTATTTTCTTATGGCTTCGATGGGTTGTCTTCGGTCACCCCACCTTGGATTGGTCTTTTTTCTCTAGTTTGGGGGAACCTCTCCTTTGCTTTGGATTCATAGATCCAAAGTCTCACTTCTTTTGTTTAAACTTCTACTTGATATTGATAGCATATCAGTATGTTGTGCTAAGTGAGGAGATGTCCAGGAACTCCATCTTGTCCTGGATATACTTGTGTAGGTAACCACGGTATTTGAGTACCACATGTTTCTTAGAATCCTTCATACCCAACTTCATGTAAAGGGTATGAAAAAAATTAAACTCTGGCATGTCTTGGACCCTTCCCTGCCAGAATATGGTCCACTTTATGTATAGATACTCATAGCTCCTGATAGGGTAGTACTTCTCCTTGATGGCCTCCCAGAATGAATTCTAAGTGGGTGCAGCGGAAAACAGTGAGGGTGTACTTTCACCCTTCTTCTCACAGTAGGTTTCCCACTAGTCCTTGACATGGGGGGTGGCTTTGAGAAGTGAAAAAGTAATATTTTCCCGGTTGGAAAAATCATGAATAGAAAAATACCCTTCTAACAGATTTAACCATTTAACTACAACGTCCACATCTATTTGACCCTCAAATATGGGGTTGCCAAAGTTAACTTGTACCTTAAAGGTTGTGGCACTTCCAGAGTAGCCCCTGGAAGGAGATGCATCGCCTTTGGGTAGTCACTAAAGGATTAGGGCAAAGTTATCCATCATCATGTTCCTCTGTCACTCAAGGGCTTCTTCGAGGAATATTTTGAAAGGATCTCTTGCCCCCTCATCTTTCTTCTCTTCTACTATAGGAGGTCATCGGGATTTGTGAGGCTGGTCTTGTAAAGGTTCAACCAGTTTGAGCCCTAACTCCTTATATCCCGACCTTGTTGGGGACATGCAAAGAAAAATAGAGAAAGAGCATATTGCTCTGATACCACACATTTGAACTTAAACATGAATGCAAAAAATTATAGATATAACCATAAATACAGAGATGCAGTAGAAATAACACTTCATTTCATTAATATCAAATACCTAAATATGCTTAGAAACATAATGGAAATTAGACTAGCTCGGGCAATGGTAGGTTATCTCTGAGAAGAGATGTGGTGGCTACATGCCTCTAAGTTGTGTTACAATGAGGCTCGGAGGCCTATTTATTATTGAGAAACAATGGAAAACCCCAAACATCCAAAAACATAACCCTAGGAGATGAAGGGCCAAAACTATGGGCCTCATTTGTGGAAATTGATACATCAACTTCCTAGGGTCGTAACTTTGACATGCAATCTCCGTTTGACGTGCACAATACCTTTTTAGAAAGGTATATTCGAGGACTATCACTTTAGACTAGAAACCACTAGTCTACAACCTCTATTGGCCCTAGTGTTCCCTAAAAATATCTTTTAGTGCCTCAAAATGGCTCCAGACATTTAGGACCCGAAAAAACTACCAAACATAGTAAATTGTGCTACAATTAGGAAAACTAAAAAAAACTAAGAGAGATAGTGGTGGGGGTCCCAATGGAATAGGAAAGAATCCACCAATATCTACCTAGACTAATTGGATTGGTTATTTTTCCGACATTCATAATCAAAGTTGCAATAATAGCTCATGAATAATGGCATAACATGGAAGCAACGTGGCAAAAAATACTTACACATTAAACCCCCATCCCCTCCTATTGGGCACGGGATCCCCCAAGGATAGTTTCGGGGCTAAAAGCCCATATTTTTGTCAAATTTTGTAATCAAAGTGTAAAGACTCCGCATTTTTTGGTCGCGGAGCACATAGGTGTTAAAGAGTCATAGGGTTGTCTACCCTTATTTTGGAATTGTAATGTCCATTATAGAACATCTACCCATGGTCCATGGACCATGGAATTGTATAAATAGAGCCAGGCTCTAAGTAATTTGATAGCAATCGAGAGGAAGAGAGTCATAGCTTAGAAGTAGAAGCCTAAGTCTTGGGTTGTAGTGTAGGTAGAGTCTTCATAGCAGAGTACGTAGACGCTTAGGGTAGAAGTCTGCAGCTGAGTGCGCGGATGCCTACAGTTAAGTGCGCAGGGCCGGTCAAGTCTATAATTGTCCAAAATTATTAATAAAGAGAACCATTCTACAAATTTTGTGTCTTTATTTCCTATTTATTCATCTGGTTATGTTAGGTGTGAATTTCACTTATAATGCTTATATGATGCACAAATATATGTAAATGTGTTGGTTAAGTGAATGCAAGTAAGAACATTTGTTTATGCGAAGCTAACTAAGATCGGTTAAAAATATAAGACACTTAGCCTAGTTTGGGAGATATCACAATTCCTTCGCTAGCAATGCAAAAGTACCTCAGCCCCAGGTTAGGTCTGCGCAAAAGCCGAATGTACCCTTTCGCGAAGGTGCTGAAGGGTGGAACAGAGGGGTAAGAAACCTATGTGAAGGCTGTTATGGACATCTTTGGGCACTGTGACCCCAGTCATACATGTCCATAAACCAAGGGCTTCTAAGTACCTAAACGTGTTGTTTCACACCCTAAAGGAACAAGGTCAGCTGATTACATCATCTCCCAGAAGTTCTCCATAGAAAACTGCTCCGAACTGGTCAAAGCTAGACCATATAGGCTGCTCAGTGCAGAGGGTGCGATGCATCTCACTTGCTCAGTGTAAAAAGTGTGATGCATACTGGAAAGCCTTTCTGTAGGGTGCGATGGGCGAGAGTAGACAAATGGCAGAGACAGTTTGCAAGGTGGATGACCATGGAATCTTCCAGAAACTTCTCATGTGACACTTGCCTCTCTGAATTCGCCCAAGGATGAGTAAGAGACCATCAATCTACAAGTGGAATCAACAAATATCAGAGAGAGGACACTAATCAAAATCCCAGAAGCTGACTCACCCCCTACAATCATCTATATATGGATCCCTCATCACAGAGATCCAAAGGCTAGAATCTTGTATCTTGTAAGGAAGTGTTGTTGGTTTCCTAGTGAAATATCATAGTGTTGGGTGATCTAAGCTTTTCATGTGGTGAAGAAAGGCTTTCATGCTGAGAGGATGATGCTGGGTCAGAACAATGGGTTGTAATCCTCTTTGCTATTCTTGATATTAATAAAGCTATTCAAGTTTTCGCCCACATGCTTGTATGTTTGATGATATATGCATTCGTGTGGTCAATATATATCTAGTCCCATATTGTTTATAACTGTAGATATCTGTTCTTCGATAGTATTATGTTGCTTTGATTCCACAGGTGCTCTTTAAAGCTGGGTAAATGAATAAGGAGCGGAAAATATATTTCCGAAGGGAGAGGAACCAGCAAGGAACCAAGCGCAAGACTGAGGTTGGTGTCCTTTGTTCCCCTCTTATCTACTTCTCATAAAGGAAAGCAAAAGTAGTTTTGGTTTGTTTGTTTCTAAGATAGCTACCATTTATAGTTCCCTTTTACAAAGAAGTAGCGTAATCAAACTGTCGTGTTTTGATTTGGAAGTGTCGCAAGTGTTTTTTTCAGTCAAAGAAAAGAATCCTATTGTTCTTGATGGTCAATTATACTGTTACTCTTGTATTTGATTTGAATTAGTAGTTTTTCAAGTGTAGAAAGTAGTTTTCAATTCAAAATCGCAAAGTGTCATTGTTATCTTCCTTTCGTATTTTGAAGAAAAATTGTTAGTACTGTCGCTTTGAAAAGATAATTCAAATTTGTAATTAGTGTTCTTCTTGTCATTCACACATTAAGAAAGCTGAAAACAAATACATGCATGTGCATTTGCATCTAGACTACTTGTTGGTTTGATTTAGGACAGTGCATCTAGTGTGTGCTCTGTGCTCTATGTTGAAAGAATCTCATTTCTGTTTCCTTAGTAGCTAGGATTTTCATTGCAAAAAGAAGATTAAACGATTGTTTACCATCTTAGATTGCATTTTAGGAATTATATATCTACATCACATGGTGAACCTGAAAGGCAAATTTCTTAAGCAAGATCAATTGTAAAATAAATTCAATGAACATAAATATGCTTTGGAACCTAACGCACAACATTTAGAAGTCCAGGCTAGAGACATATTCCGGTGTCGTAAAGCCTAGTAACTATCGCTTTCATTACTGGTTGGGTGATTCCTCCTCTTTGAGATGACAAGTGCCAGTATGGACTTGTGCTCCCATGTACTGTCGAGTATATATTGGGAGACCACACTAGACTATATCCTTTATCCTTAGGAATCTGTGTCTGCCACCCTATCGATTGCAATGCACTGAACACAACATTCAGGAAGATTGACTGCCGTATCATAAAAAGTATTTTTCAGTTTTGCGATTGGTTTGTTAATCCCTCTGTCTAGACTTCCACAGTAGTCTCTTTTGTTCCTTTTCAGACTCCTTAAAGGAAAAGGTCCATTTGAGCACTTGTCACTTCAGGCTCATTAAAAATCGAAGGCGACTAGAGTCATCTTTTGTTTTTTCTCGACTCTTAAAAATTGAAAAAACAAGTTGTGTCAAAGCATCTAAAATTTATTTTAATCGGAGTAATATCACTATTCCCATGTTGGTCTTAGGTTGAGAAAAATGGAGTCCACCAACCAAGGATTTCCCCTTGGAGGAAATCCTAGTCCTTTCTCCTCTTGGGGAGATGTTGGTGCACCTCATATGGCCACATTCTCACTTCCAGGATTGACGATTGGCTTGCCAATATGGCTCTCCTCGACCTCTGTCATTCAGGACACCGTGATTCCTGAACAATCAAGTCAGCAACTAGATGATACTGGAGTTAGCCCCCAACCTTCTACTTCGTCCGTTTCTCCCTCTCCTCCTTCCTCTTCGCTTGATGAAGCTGGTAAAGGTAGAAATCAAGTAACTAAGAAGGAGAAGAAGGAAAAGAAGAAGAAGGAGCCAAAGGAAAAAAGGGTCAACTGTGCATCGTCTAGCGAAAATCCACACACTGCAACATCCAAGCCCAAATCTCCATGTGTCATTTGCAAAGGATACCACTATCATCTAGATTTTTGTTGCATCCCTCGGATCTTAAGGGACTGGTCTCCTCGTTTGCACAATCTGGTGTCATCGACCTCTGATGATCATGTTGAAAGTACAACGTCAACTAGTGAAAGCAAAGTATCTGGACAGAGAAGGAAATGTAAATTTCCTTGTAAGCTGTGTGAAGGCGATCACGTTGCCCACCATTCTCTCTTCCTAGATGAGACTAAAAGAGTCTTGGATAATCATCCTACTTCACCACTACGGGTTCCTCCTGGATACAAGAAACTCTTGCCGAGTCCATCACTAGTTGAAAATCCAACTGACCTACCATTACGGTCGGTCGAAGCATCTATCATTGAAGATAAACCCTTTGTATCCACACCAAATGAAAGTCAAAAGGTCGAGGCGGCAGTTGACCCAGCCTTGACTTCAAAGGGTCCATCTTCAGATGATACAGTCACTGAAGAGAATGAGAATGACACCGTTCAAATTCTTTTCGTAAACACAGACTCTGATGAACATGGGGGAAATCTACCCATTCCTTTACCATAGGATGGAAGTTCGTCAGAGTCATATATGGCCGTCTATTTGGTCCCACCTCCAAGCAACCTAGTCATTTCCTTCGATTGGAATCTACTAGGCAGACCCCGTCTACCATCTAATGTACCATTCTGAATCATTGTACAAGCTTACAGAATGGTCATGGTCGGTACTATCATATATGAAGAGGCTTCTATCAGTATCCTTTCCTTGACTGCTTGGAAAGCCCTTGGTTCGCCATCGCTTATGCTTGAGATGAGAAATCTGACAGGCTTCAACAAAGGAACCAGTCGACTGTTAGGGATCCTTCCAAATGTTCCTATTACCTTGAGAAGAAAAACTGTTTATATGAACGTAATGGTAGTCCAAGGACCTCTAGACTATAATCTACTCCTTGGGTGCAACTATATTTATAGCATGGGAGCCATTGTCTCCTCACTCTTTAGAATAATGTGTTTTCTGCATGAAGGCCGAGTGTTCTAGCTCGTAGGCCACCTTTCGTTCCCTGGCTCACACATGGATAATAGGAAAATTCCATCCCTAAATGGTCTTTTCATGCAAGGAATCTCTCATCAATCTCCAGTCTGTCCACCTGAAGAACGAAAGTAATTCAGGAGAGATGACTGAAACCCAGGGGGCATGCACCCTGGCCTGTTCTGGCAGGAAAACTCCAAGCATAAAGTAGGTTTCTATGAAGGATATATGACTAGCCGGATACTCGTCCATATAGGAAGAGGGAATTAGACTGGAATAAGATACCTCCATTAGAAGGTAGGCCTTTCCCGATAGAACAAATGTGTTGTCTGCAAATTGAAGGGTAACCTAGAAACTCTACTTCTCTATGCTTGGGGGCATGCAAACATTTTGCGAGCAAGTGAAGAGCGACCTCTATATTTCTGCTAGCTTCAACTGCTTAAGTTGGGTGAGTAGTCGAATCGACCGTTCACCTTCACAGGAGCCAAATGACACTGGTAAATTAAAGGAAAATTTTCCTACCTAACCTTAGTAGTTAAGAAACCACTAGGACAGTAGTTGGTCATTCCTAGCTTGCATGCGAAATGATACAGAGCAAAGCTTTGAAAGGTGCAAGCTCCATAGAAAATGGAATCTATCGATGAGATGTCCTTATTATATGACTAGCATGAGCAGTTTTTATGTGAAGTTCAAACTCATTAAAAATTAAACCTAAGCAATGAGCAAATGTTTCCCCCAGAGTTTAAGCTCATCAAAAAATGAACCAATCTCCAGTAAATAACCATTGTGAATGCATTATCATCAGCTTTTGAGCCTTGGTCATGTTCTCATCATCACCTCCACTCTGTTTTAGCTGATCATTCACCTCCATTTGATTGTTTACCCTTTTTGAGGAACATTTGCGACGAGTGATTCTGTTAGCCATCCTTGTGACACTGCCGTGATTGGAAAATTCCAAACCTTACCTGGAATCAACTGCTACCCGAAATTATCACTTGTTCCTCAAAAAGCGAGTCTCCTTTAAGCTCTTTTCACATGACTCGTAAAATATGAAAAGATTTCCAAGCGATTTGCCTCTCCAGCTCGAAGTTACTGGAAGTGCTATCCCTCCTCTAGATTTTAATCTTTTTCGACCTAAGGGATTATTACACAAAACGATCGAGCACTTCTCTTGTTTGGCTCGTTCAAACTATCGAAAATTCATCCCTTTCGTATTATTTTATAATTTTTCAGACTTAAGGGATTATATGACAAAAAATGATTATGGGAGTTTCCTTTCCATCCCTTTTCAGACTCTCTCAGAGTTATCATTGTTGTTAAACTTGTTAAAATAAATAGCGACAAACTTGTCTATATAGACGAGAACGGGTTTCACTGTCGTTAGCCTTGTTAAAACATAGCAACGGGTTCGCTCGAAGGGAAAATTATAGAACAAGCATATGTTATCCTCCTCAAGTTTGATAAAAATAAAGAGGTACTGGTTAGTAATGACTGGGGAAAATTGGGAAGAAAACTTGAAGAAACTTTATTGGTGGCAAGTTGCTCTTGAACATGACACTTTCACTCCACGTCCGAGTTGGGTTGGGTTATTCCGTTCACTAGTCATATCACCATTGGTCCATCGTACCATCCATCTTTGGGGTTAACGCTACCAATCCATTTCAGTGTTGCCGGTATGTTCAAGAGAAGTCGCTCAAAGAATTCACCTGTGTCTCATCCGCTACAATACATTCACGCTCCATTCTTTCATGACCACCAGCCTGAACCCTGTATCATCAGATCGTTTTCACCTCCAAAATCATTTGGTCCGTTCCGTGTCGTAGATGTGGGATTCATTAAGGCCCTCCTATGACGGGTCACTTCTTGTTGACATTAGCTCATTATCCAAGAATTCGACCTAGGAGCAACCCTTTCAGTACTTTAAAGCTAGCATGCCTCAATGGCAAGTTTCTCACTTCTGGCGACAGGTTTACATCAATGGCCTTTGACCGAAATATTTTACGTGGTGTTCAACGCCAAGTCCCATTTTCACACCACGTGAATTCTACTGTCATACCTTGAGGGTCATCATCATTATCAGTGATTCCTCTCGTGCCTATTAACAACTTACATTATTGGCTGGTAGTCAGGCGATGTCTTTCCATGTTCGACTCTAGAACATCTTTCACATGGTTTGACTTGTACTTCGAGTGAAGATTGAATGAGTTTGAAGACCCCGGATCTAGTTTCATCCATTCGGGTTGCGACATATTTAGGAATATAAAGACATCAAGTGTACAACATTGCGGGACATATGATTATTCGAATCAAAGGATGATGACTCCGTCCGAATCATCAGTCTGCTACACAGACGGTTGTCTATCCTATGTATCTAAAAATCAATTTATAAAGCTGAGCATGTGAATGCCCGCCTCAACTAGATCATGAAAAATATTATGAAGATAATGTATTGTATTGTATCTTATTACAGGTTGCCTTCCAGCTCGAAACAACCTCAGATCCTCATGATAAAGCATTCCACCCGACATCAAAAGATTAACGACCTCATGCTTTAGGGGGCAAATGTTATAGACATTTTTGGGCACTGCAACCCCAATCATACATGTCCATAAACCAAGGGCTTCTAAGTCCCTAAAAGTGTTTCTTCACACCTTAAAGGAACAAGGTCAGCTGATTACATCATCTCCCAGAAGTTATCTGCAGAAAACTACTCAGAACTGGTCAAAATTGGACCATACAGGCTGCTCAGTGCAAAGGGTGCGATGCATCTCACCTGCTCAGTGTAAAAAGTGTGATGCATATTGGAAAGCCCTTCTTTAGGGTGTGATGGGCAAGAGTAGACAAATGGCATAGATAGTTTGCAAGGTGGATGACCATGGAATCTTCCAAAAACTTCTCCTGTGACACTTGCCTTTCTGAATTCACCCAGGGATGAATAAGAGACCATCAATCTCCAACTGGAATCAAGAACTATCAGAGAGAGGAAACTAATCAAAATCCCAGAAGCTGACTCATCCCCCTATAATCATCTATATATGAATCCCTCATCACAGAGATCCAAAGGCTGGAATCTTGTATCTTGTAAGGAAGTGCTATTGGTTTCCTGTTGAAACATCATAGTGTTGGGTGATCTAAGCTTTTCATGAGGTGAAGAAGGGCTTTCATGTTGAGAGGATGACGCTGGGTCAAAAAAATGGGTTGTAATCCTCTTTGCTATTCTTGATATAAATAAAGTTATTCAAGTTTTCGTCCACATCCTTGTATGTTTGATGATATATGTATTTGTGTGGTCAATATATATCTGTAGCTTCATGTTCCGGATTATCCACAGTTTTCATTTCAGTCTGTCGACGTTTCGAACCCCAACGGGGGTCCATCATCAGGACGCTTCGGAATGATAGAAAGATTTGAATGAAAGATGATGAGAGAGAGAGCGCAAGGAACCTATGTATAAATACACAAAGGAACCCTAAATTGACAGCCGACAATACTTTTTTATTAATTAAAGATATTAATTAATTTATAATTGATTAATATTATTATTGAATTATTTACTATTCGATTTAATTTTATATTATAATTAATGAAAATTTTATTTAAAAAGTTAAAAATAATTAAAATATTCACTAATTACTTAATTTTAAGGGGATATTTAAAATCCTTATAATTTACTTTTAATTGTTATATTATTATTATTTATATTAGATTAATAAAAAATTTTAATCTAGATGAATTCAAATAATTTTTTACCTTATAAGGAAACCCTTTTATTAAACCTAATTCCTTATTCTTAATTTAATCATTATTTATATTTTATTTATAATTAATAAATATATTATATTGATTACCT